>APFE030153096.1:66374-119562 GCA_000404065.3 Pinus taeda
GAAACCCAATGTGGGTGAAAACCACCTGCTGCAATTCGTTTCTTTCTTCTTTAATGAGAAACTTCTTTTACAATGTACTGGTGCAGTCCTTTACCAGTATGCAGGCTAGAACCTGCACAGGGCTACAACCCTCTCTCGTTTTCCAACTACTTCTGGAAGGGAGCTACAACCCCCTCAGCTCTTGTACTAGCTAACCCATTTACTAGTACATAGGTGCTAACCCTACAATCTTCAGGGACCACGTTTCATCAATTTTCAGACTGGATCCAAGAGTACAAAACAAACATTACTGCAATACAATCACCAACTTATACTTGCATCATAATTCATTAAACAACCCAATACTGAATCACTGCAACCCTGTCATCAAGTACACAGAAACAAAACCAGAGCCCAGAACTCTGCAACAACCACCAGAATCAGCAGCAACCTGAAATATCAAATCTTATTAAGCATACGCTACTTCACCGTACCAAAACCGCGTGTATACGCGCTTTCACCAAAGGCAACCCGCGTGCAGATCTAGAAATAGATTCTTATGCCTTCGCTGTCAGATCCGACCCTTGCCAAACGTCCCGAACAGATAACCAGCAATACCAGATCCTCTCACTTCGTTAGACACACCCTCAACACAACTTTGCCTAATGATCTTCTCCTTATATAGCCTTAGGCCCTTCACAATACCACAGGCCAAAACCATAGTAATACAATACCATCAACCTCGAAACTAGGGATCAACACGTCCGTCGAGACACCATGGTCCAAAACCATAGGCACAACTTCCAAGGACTAACTGCCATGGACCAAAGGTACTTTTCACATGTACGTGCTTTTACTGAATCCAGCCTACGTGTACACGCGGATTCTCCTTGATGAGCCTGCGTATATCTCTTTCTTGTCCTGCTGTACTGAGACCTGTCCTCTGATTAAGTTGCCATCACCTGTACCAACCTCTGAGCACCTGTACCAACCTCTGAGTGAGTTGCCATCAAGGACAACACTATAATGCCAACAATAGGTAGGGCATGTTGTTTCTCTAGTATATACCTACTAGGCCTATCTGTTATTGGGGTTCGGGTTCGGTTGAGCAGGTATTTTGGGTTGTCTTGGAAGAGCAGGAGGCAATGGTTGTGGTTGAGTAGGTGGTGGAGGAAAAATATTGGGAGGAGAGTTGTATTGGGGCCTCCACCCTTGATGAGCTGCATTCCATTGAGGTTGTGGCTAAGCAACAGAATTAAACGAATGAGCAATAGGTTGAGTATGGTATTGAGATGGAGACAACCAAGGAGGGGGTGTGGACCAGGAAGGATGAGCAGGGGAACCCCAAGAAGGCATGGAAGTGTCTTGATTGAGGTTGTAATAAGTCTCGGATGTCCCTTGCATTCCCTGCTAGTAAGATCTGGGTCCATGTGGCCTCATTTTGTTCATTAAGTAGAGTGGTTCAATGGCTCCTTTAGCCCCTTGGTACATAGCTTTAAATCTAGGTAAGGACAAACACTAATTTGGAGGATGGTCTTCTTCACAGACAAAACACACTTCTACAGAGTGTAATGGACACTCGTTCCTAGGATGCTTTCTAGTGCATCTGGGACAAAAGATGGCCTAAGCCCTCTCAGCTTCCTCTTTCTTCTTTTGGATTCACAAGGTATCCATTTGCATGGCAATGGTCTGTCTTATCTCGCTTTTGAGATCTTTCATTTGATTTGCAAATTTGTTTTGAAGGAATGAACTAGATATGGAAGTAATGATGCTGCAACTCCTGGGACTCACTACTTTACTTTTATCAACCCGGTAGTTCGTAACAAACTTGGAATAAATCTAACTCAAAGGAGGTTATTCTACTTGTAGAAATAAGATGAAAACTAAATGGAAATGCAAACCCTAGCAAACCCTAGTTTTACCCACTAACCTTACTTTTATAAGAAAGAGAAAGGAAACTACTGAAATGGATGCCAGTGACTACTGGAAAGGAAAAATGCATATATTCAAGCTACTTTCGAAGGAAACTGTAGAAAAATCATTTTTTGTACTTTTGAACAATTTTATGCAGAGTTATTATGCTTGTGTTTTAACTATTTGTGACTGTGCAGAGGTGTGGCAGCAAAGGTAGATGGAGTTTGCTTTTGCAGGAGGTCGGGAAGATGTGGAGAGGACCTAAGGAGTCCCTAGCACCCTTCTAGAGATTTCCATTTTGATCAGACTTCGAAAAATCAGTCACATGAACCTCTACAGGAAAGCTGCAGGGGATCTACAGGAAATTCTATAGGAAGTTCTATAGGAGGGGGCTGTAAGTGGTTTTTGGAGGTTTGAAGGAGGAAAATGGTGGGAAAAGGGAAAGGAAGGTTGGATGAAGGTGTTGGAGGGTTTAGGACTCTGTAAATGAAGCTCAAACATGGAAAAGATGGCTGGATTTGTTCAAAGGTCAAGGAAGCAATTTTGCACAAGAATGTAGAAATTAGGGCAGTTTGGGAAAGTATGGTGAATGAGTGGAGGAAATATTGAGAAATGGACTTGACCAGGTTGGTTGATGCAAGAATGATAAGCTATAGGGGTCTACAAGTGACCTACACACTTACATTTCAAAACTGTCCTAAGCAATAACTAAAGAAAACAAAGTTTTGCCAATTTTAACCTAATTCTACCGTAAAAACCGGAAAAGTGCTGAAAAAAAATTATGGACAGGAAATTATGCAAGGAAGCCATGGAAATTGACCAAGAACATATCTAAGCATGTAAATACAACTAATATTAACTTCTCCAACTCAAAATCTCTCACTAGCAATTGCATTGGAAAGAAAAAAACAATGTTTTGGTGGCAGCAAGAGTGCCTTGGCCTCAATTCATGGTCCCACAGAGGGAGAACGAGATCAAGGCCTACTTGGTAGCCTTTTTGTGGATATTCTTCTATTATTGAAGAAAACTATCTAATCAACCTGAAACTAGAACCTATTCTAATCATCAAAAACAACCTAAGTAACAAAACAAGATTTAATCTAAACAATAGAAATTATTTCATGAATGTAAGAAGAACATATATAAATACAAAAAGGAGGTGTTGGGCACTTGGGTTGGGCCCAACCCCAAGAGATACTGCCCCCTTAGAAAGATCAGTGCTGGTTCAAGGCTGGATTCATCTTCATTGATCAAAAAATAATAGTCACATAACAAACTCTCTACAGAAAGAGCTCAAAAATGAGATGAATACAGGGCTACACTAAAGTACGAAAAATAGATTGTTCAATAGATAACCTACTAAGGCTTGAAGCCTTCTTATTTATACAAGTGAGGAATCCCAACATTCCTCCTAAACTTTAGGAACTCGGCTGCCTAAAACTGCAGATAACAACAACTTCACTAGACCTGCTCGACTGCCCCTCGTGACAATTGATGTGGTGGCCTTTGAAATCTGAGCTGCTGGTGGAGAAAGCGAGGAAGGGATCATAAATGCAGGAGACACACCTCCTATAAATCCTCAGCCTGGTTTCTTCGAGTTTTGGCTATCAATCTGCTCATAAATGCTTGGTCTTGGTCCAAAAATGTCCAAAAATATGCATTAAACAGTCACTAGACTTTGTGGTAAAGTGACTATTTCCATTCACTCAATTAACATAAATATATTAAAAAACATGCACAAAAATATGGAGAATGGTGGATTAAATGGAAACAATAGGAAAAATGAGCCCATATAGTTAACCATTTATGGGGTCCATCAATAAGTATATTCTTATGGATTTCAAAACAAACACAAAGAAACAAGGTATTATTGGTTATGAAGAGGAAGAAGAAGGGGTAGTGGAACTTGAAGGGGAGCTCATCATTTTCGTTGATGAGTTGAGGAAAGCAAGGAAGATGAATAACCAACTGAAGGAAAAATTACAAAATGCATAGGAAGGTATGTATAACTTTGAGAATGAGGAGTTTTCCTATCAAAAAGAAAATCTTGAGGAAGCTATCAAGAGAAAATATAGTCTATAATTTCTACTAGAAGAAAAAAAGGAACCTATGAGAGACTAGAAGACAAGAATAAGAATTTGAAATAGGAGTTTTTGAAGTTAAAAATGGAAATGATCTCACAAACATGAAAGGATGATGTTCACTCTTTGAAAGTTAAACTGGAGGAGGCTAAATGAACATAAGAGGTTCTTCAGGATATGATCCAAGAATGGCAAGGGAACTAGGAGATTCTAGAAGAATAGGTTGTCTCTCTGAGAACCGATCTTGAGAGAAAAAGACCAAGAAGGGTTTAAATGAAGAATTTTCCAAAGTGACAAGGAGACTAGATCAGATCCTAAGTAGTCAAAGGCCCTAAGGAATCAAAACTCATCTGGGATACTCTAAGACATAAGAATCTTCTATGGGTAAGGTACACTTTAGGTCTATACGTTTCAAAGAACCACAAAGCCATGGGAAGAAGCGTCATGAAATAATTAAAGAAGATAAAAGAGCATCAGGGAGAAGTGGAGATCTTCAATGGATAATGAATCAATTAGCTAGATGACCAAGGTATTTTCCTGCACAATCTCATAATGCTTCCAATAATAGGCATGCCTATTGTTTTATGGTCACTATTATAAGTGTCATAGATTTGGACATCAATTTGTTGGACATTGGATAAATCAACTCTCCCTATGTGTTTCACGACGTGGACTAATCTCCTCTCATGGATCGTTATCTCTGGAAATGTGATCGTTGACTAACACCTATGGGTTTTCACTTAACAATAATCATGGTTCCCAAAAAGTGGTATCAGAGCATAGGTCACAAGTTGGATACACACCCATCTTGCATTGGGGGGGATATTGTTGGGCATTGGATAAACCAATTCTCATTGTGTGTTTCGTGACATAGACTACCTGCCTCTCATGGATCCTTATCTCTAGTGACGCAATCATTGACTAACAACCGCAAGTTTTGGTCTAACAGTAATCGTGATTCCCAACAAAACCTATTGATTGTAGAAGGATCAAAGTAGAAAGAGATAAAAATCCTAGATATAAGATGTATTGAACTTCTAAATATCAAAACTCTTCTCTCAGTAATCAGAATGTCTTCTCTCACTTTCTAAGAGAAGTAGAATGCTTCAACTGTAATAATTATGGAGGCAAAGTCAGTGAGTGTAGATGTATGTTTGAATACATGTCTAAGTCCCAAAATATCATATAGTCAACCGTCCAAAAGGATAATGGGAGGTGGAAACAAAAGACTAAAAAGAGCATGTAGTGTGGACTCACCTTATCATCTCATAATCAAGAAAACAAATGGTATGTGGATAGTGGTGGTTCCAAACATATGACTAGGGAAAAAAGAAAATTTCTCTTGCTAAAAGAAAAGGATAGAGGAAAAAAATTCACCTTTGGAAATAGCACTCTAGCAAGAATCAAGGGTAAAGGTGTAGTCAGTCTTGATCAAGAAACAGAAGAACATAATGTGTTGTATGTAGAAGGTATCAAGCACATTATGCTTAGTGTTAGCCAAATGTGTGATAATGGCTATGATGTAACCTTTCGATCTAAATACTATGAGATCCACAACATGAAGGATGGAAAACTTGTGGGAAAAGCAATTACAACTCGCAATAATGTATATGTATTTGATGACTCTAGGGTTAGCTGTTATTTAAGAAAAAATATTGAAGCATGGTTGTGGCATAAGAGGCTTGGTCATACCAACTTTTATAGTTTGATAAAGTGAGCAGGATGGGAGTAGTGAGAGGATTACCAAGATTGTCAAGACTTGATAACACAATCTATAAGTCATGTCAGTTTAGCAAATCGTCTAGGACTCATTTAAAGTCAAAAGAGTTCTTCTCATCCAGATCTCTGTAGCTCATTCACAAAGGAATTTCTAGCCCAAATAGAGAAAAGAACCTTAAGAGGAGATAGGTATTTCATGTTTCTTATTGATTATTTAACTAGGGCCAGTTGGATTGTCCTCTTAAAACAAAAATTGAAAGGATTCAAGCATTTCAAGAAGTTTAAAGCTCAAGTAGAAAATGAGAAAGACTTAAAGATAAAATGCTTAAGATAAGATAGAGGTGCAGAGTACAACTCAAGATAATTTGAGGAATTCTATGAAGAGCACAACCTAAGGAGGTAGTATGCAATGGCTAGAAATACACAAAAAAATTGAGTTGTAGAGAGGAAGAACAAAACAATCTAGGAAATGGACAAAGCAATGTTGGATGAAGAAGGAGTGTGTCACAATTTCTGGGGAGAAGTAGCCCAAGTAGTAGTATATCTGTCAAACATAACTCAACTCAGACCTAATAGTGATAGAACTCCCTATGAGTTATGGAAGGAAAGACATGCATCATTTAAACATCGCAAGGTGTTTGGAAGCAAGTGCTTCATTAAAAGGAATGATAAGAATCCTGGAAGTTTTGATTCACACCTTGACGAAGAGATTTTTCTTGGGTACTCTACTCAAAGAAAAGAATATAAGTGTTACAACAAGCATACAAATGAGATTGATGATTATATCGACATAATTATAGATGAAGTAGGTTTACAACCTCTGTCCTCTAAAAGAAACATGAACTTAGATGATGAAGAAAGTTTAGATTTGAGATCCTCATATCTGGAGGAAACAGATTCACACAGTCAATGTGAGTAACCAGGCATGACCTCAAGGCCAAAGACAACCTCCGGGTATGTCAAAAAGGAACATCATGAGAGTCAGATTCTTGGACATCAAGGATATGGTGTCCGAAGTAGGATGAAACATGTTGGTAGTACAGGTTATGCAAATCTTGCTTTGTCATTATAGATAGAATGCAAGAACCTCTTTCAAGAAAGTGAAGACAAGTTATGGGTGAAAGCTATGAATGTATAATGTTGGATAGCAGAGGTCACACATAATAGTTTTAGGGCTTAGAGCCTATAAATTAGGATGAAAATATTGTAAAACTCCAAAATATGTGGAGCGCAAAATGTAATAAATCGAGTAAAGTGTTGTCCACCGAATAAATAATATAGAATAATAGGAAGTAAGTTAGCTTGCCTATGGTCCGTGGACCATGGGAATGTATAAATAGAGTGAGGTGCTAAGGGTAGAAGGTAGCTTTTGGGAGTTTGAATGAGACTTCATGTTATGGGTCTGTGAAGATAGTATACTCAGCGTCTGTAAGTTTAATTCAAGGGTGTTGTTGGGTAAATAGAGGTTCTGCAGCTGTGTGTGCGGAGGCCTGGTAGAGTCCGCAGCTGTGTGCGAAGACCCCTATAGCTGAGAGTGTAGGGAAGATCTGGATGTATTAGCAAAAAAGTTCAATAAAAGATAATTTGGTTCCAAAATACTGTGTTAAATTTGAACTATTATGGATCTGGTTAATTATGGTTGATATATTTGTTTGATCTATGCGCTTATGCTATGTTATGAGTTTATGAAAATCTGTAACTTTCCTGGGTGCACAAACTGGTTATCTCTATTAAATATTTTCTTAAAGACCATAAAAAGTAGATCTGATCTATAATAGCTTATTAATAATAAGTAATAAGGAGTTTTCGAGGTCCGAATCTACGTGGAGCAGAGTGGCGTGAAGCCACAGAACGATGTCCAAAATCTTTAGACCACATCAGGACATCCCAAGGGTGTAGAAACCTAGTTCCAGCACCCTCCCCTCCTACCTCGGGTGAGACCTCAGTTCGTGGTCCACGGACTGTTGCTGAAAGGGACAGTAGCTTCGGGATTTGTTTGGCTAAATAACTCTTCTGAACCTAGGTGAAGCCCCTATAAGTAAACAAATGGTTCCGTTGCCACGACCAGGATCTGCCTAAGGGACATTTGATGTCGAAATGTGGGAACCCTACAAAGAAAGAGTTTCAGGATTGATTGGATCAGGAGCAGTACGATTTCATAGAACACCAACGTGCAAGCCAATGGTTAAAAATGACAAGCACAATCGAGCTACTGGTATTCAAAAGAGCAGGAAGTGAAGATCCAGAACAATTTTACTTCATGGTAATGACAGTATGGGAAGCACACGAAGTTATGTATGATAACATCAAAAAATCTACCTTAGTTAGTGTGTTATAGGACCGAGCGTTGACATGGTATATAAAGTAATCAAGCGATAACCCGAATTCAGGAACAACGAAGATCCAGACCAAAATTAAAAAATGAATTTAGCTAGTCGTAATCAGAAATGCAGTCGATCATAGGGTTCAAGGAGATTGCGATGATGCCAGGTGAAACTCCATGCGATCTAGATCATATATTGAAAAGTACAATCCGTGAGATGAACATGACGTTGTTGAATGCACAACACTGCACATGGTTTGTAGCATCCTAACGCCACATCTGAGGATGGCTATGTCACAGTAAAAGATCTCAACCCAGGCTGAAGCATTAGAGAAAGTGATGAGGTTGCATGAAACTCCGATATAGGGTTCAGGGTTGGGAGCTTAGAAAATCCAGACACAAATACAAAACCTGTGTTTAGAAATGTAGAAGTTAAAACAAGAACAAGCACCCCGCCCAGGAGCCCAGGAGCCCAGGAGCAAGTGTGGTGTATAAAGTGTAGAAGCCAGGGTCATGATAAAGATCACTGTCAGGTCTTTGCGAACTATGTGGCAGCAGGGGGACTAACACCATTGCGACCAGAGGCACAGGCAGCGCCAAGCACGACACCCTCGCTTTGGTGCACAACTTGTCAGGTGGGAGGAAAGAACAACATGGACAACTGTCATCTACTACCAAAATTTAACCAGACCCCCCAACAGCTATTTTGCAACTTTTGCAAATCGATGGGCCACGAGGAATGAGACTGCCATAATTATCAATTATTGATGGACCAGTCACCTGCCTACATAATGTAGACTGAAGCATGAGGTCAGTATCCAGTCGTGGTGATAGCGCGCGATGGGTTCTAGGGATGCAGGTGAGGACAGGGAGGAATGGGGCTAGAAAGGAGTCATGGGCAGGTCATCTATTACAACTGCGAAGGACTAGGTCACTACGCATGAGACTGTACCAACCCGAGAAAAATATCGTTCCCTTGCTGCAAAAAATTTGATCATGAACTGATAGATTACCCCACACTGATAGTGTAGATTCATGAGAAAGGTGCAGCACAACCTACAATGACACATAATGTCTAGATGATGAGGTATGAACTGTGTGAAGAAGATCCCAATGTAAACATGGTGCTCAAAAGTGGCACTGTCACAAGAGAGAATAAGGGGAAACCAACCAAGGAAGATGCAGGGGTTTGCAAGGAGACAGGTTTGGAAGCTAGGGAGAGCTTTGCGGAGGCCTTTACCCCAGGTAGTAGGGATCAACCTGAGCCAGAAAGGGATCCCTCAATGCTGACTACCTTTTTAGAGACATGCATGAAATTGCATCGCCACAATAGAGCAATTAAGGGCTTGCAAGAATTGATAAACAGGTGTGCAGGGTCAAGTGAACCTCACGTAGTCCGAAAATTGGGGAAACATGTGTCACGGACTGGGTGGGAAATGCGGTTAACGGTGTAGATTGGTGACTATGAGATGGATCAGATCATTCTGGACTTGGGATTAGATGCAAATGTACTGCCTAAATAGATGTGGGAGTGCATGGGCAAGTTCACACTGCAATGGACTCCTATTCAATTATGGATGGTGAATCAACAAAAGGTGCTGCCCATGGGAAGACTGCAAGGGATTACGGTAGATATAGAAGGCGTGAGCACCCGAACAGACTTTGAGGTAATTGAAATTATGGATGAAAGTAGCCCTTACCCTGAATTATTAGGAATAGACTGGGCCATTGATATGAATGGAGTTATTAATTTAAAGAAGGGGAAAATGATCTTTGAGAATAAGTCGCTCTATGCAGTCATTCTGCTAAACCCGACTGAAGGACCGCGTTACACTAAACCTATGCGCGACGAAGGAAGTGATGATGAATTAGATTGTATTTACAAAATTATTGCATGACATCAAGAGTGGGATCATCTGATGGTGGATGAAAGAATATCGTGGGGGCATGCAGAATCTTGCACCGAAGATTCAGATGAAGAAGATGAGCAGTGGCATAACTAGTTGAATGGAGTAACCACATTAAACTTCAATATGGTTACTAAATTGTTGTATTGTATTAGATCTTAGGATCATGAACTACCGATGTATGATGGGCTAACAGTAGTAGATCAATTATTGATCAGATTTGAAAACATGGTACCAGAGCACCAACAGTTCAATGCGTTGAAATGGGCATTGCGCATGATGCCTGATCGTTGGTGCGGTACACATGAAGGAACCTTTGAAAATTGGCGTGGCTGTAGGTGCATGATGCAGATAAGATTTGGGAGGATGAAACTATGAATAATAGAGAAATACGATGGACGTGATGATCTATGCATGCACCTAACTAGATGGGTCCAAGCCTATGGGGAAGAGCCTCAACCAGAGTGGGTACAATTATCTTATCATACCCTGGACGTCATTCCAAGGAACTGGTATAATGAAACAAAGCTCTGAAATCACATAGGTGAATGCAATATCTTGCGCAAAGGGTTTCTATCAACATTCCTCTTTGAAGATTAATGGATGGCTTCTGTGGACGACACATTACAGGTGGTGAAGGCCGCTATTTTCAAAATACCATTGGAACCAAAAGAAATTGTGTAGCCAGATTGGTCGTGACAGTTGAGCAAAGCCCTAGAATGTTACAAGGTGCAGGTATAAGATGATGAGGTTGACCCTAGAAACATCAATATTCCAAAAACAAAGGGGAGTCATGAGGTGTGCAGACCAGCAATCGAGGATCCAAACACCACTCTGCCATTGAAAATGAAACAAGTAAACATCGGAACAGAGGAAGAGCCGAGGTATGCAATGCTGGGGGACTATTGGGACGATGCCACAGTGGAAACAGTAGTTGAGTTGCTTCGAGAATATCAAGACTTATTCCCAACAAAAAGCATGGAGTTAAAAGGGATCCTTGGTGACCTGGGAATGATGAAGATAACACTCAAGCTGGATGTAAAGCCAGTTAAGCAGTGGCCTTACTGTTATAGACATATTTGGGCACTACAACCCCAATCACATATGTCCATAAACCAAGCGCTTCTAAGTCCCTAAAAGTGTTGTTTCATACCCTAAAGGAACAAGGTCAGATGATTACATCATCTCGCATAAGTTCTCCATGGAAAACTGCTCAGAACTGGTCAAAAGTGGATCATCTCACTTGCTCCATGGTCAAGGTGTGATGCATCACACCTACTACACATGGCAGGTGCGATGCATACTGAAAACCCCTTCTGTAGGGTGCGATGGGTGAGAGTAGACAAATGGTAGAGACAGTTTGTAAGGTGGATGGTCATGGAATCCTCCAGAAACTTCTCCTGTGACACTTGCCTCTCTGAATTCGCCCAAGGATGAGTAAGAGATCATGAATCTCCTAGTGGAGCCAAGAACTATTAGAGAGAGGACACTAATCAAAATCCCAGAAGCTGACTCATCCCCCTACAAACATCTATATATGGATCCCTCATCCCAGAGATCCAAATGCTGGAATTTTGCATCTTGTAAGGAAGTGTTGTTGGTTTCCTGGTGGAATATCATAGTGTTAGGTGATCTAAGCTTTTCATTAGGTGAAAAAGGGCTTTCATGCTGAGAGGATGAAACTGGGTCAGATCAATGGGTTGTAATCCTCTCTTCTATTCTTTATATCAATAAAGCTATTCAAGTTTTCCTCCAAATTCTTGCATGTTTGATGATATATGCATTTGTGTGGTCAATATATATCTCGTCCTATATTTTTTATGATTGTAGATCTTTGTACTTTGAAGGTATTATGCTGCTTTGACTTTACAGGTGCTCTTTGAAGTGAGATAACTAAGGAAGGAGTGGCAAAGATCCGTCAGGAAGGAGAAGGAATAAGCGAGGAACCAAGCGAAAGATTGAGGTTGGTATTCTTTTCTCCTCCTCTATCTACTTCTCATAAAGGAAAATGAAAGTAACTTTAAGCTATTTGTTTCTAAGATAGCTACCCATCTTAGTGGGACTAGCAGATCTGCATAGACACTAGATTTTCTGATAACAAAATGGTGACTCCGCTGGGGAGTGAATAGCTTGTTTGCTTGTCTATATTTGTTTGCTTTATAAACTACAGACAGAGCCTGAGGTTAAGCCAGCTAGCCTTCGAACTGCATTTTCTATGCAAGTGCAAAGTAGATCAATGTTGCTATAGTCTATCTCCAGGTTTTGTTTATAAACTGAACAATTGATTTGAAAACATCCTAATTTCCTTGGTGGTGGCTCAAGTAACCTCATTAGATCAACCGTTGTGATTTACATTTACTGACTATCATTAGCTCGGCGTAAATCCCTGAACTAAGTTGCAAACTGTGACCAGAAACTAAGTTGAAGTCTTGTCCCTGGACCATCGCCCCTTCTCCTCTAGGAAACCTGGATGCATTGCACCTCCCTTGTGCAGTAAGTGAGATGCATCCTTGTTTCCCTATGTTACAGGTGTGCTGATCAGATCAAAGTCTTTCTGCCTCTAGATTTTGGTTTTTTGTTCAATCCCTTCAGCCTTATTCAGGAGTTTTGTTGTCTGGGATCAGTATACCATTATGGAAACTCCCTTCCATCGCATCATTCAGCCTCCATTGTACAAAGAATTGTGAATGTTTTTATGTATTGTTCGCCATTTACAGTTCTCCTTTACGAAGAAGTAGCTTAGTCAAACTGTCATCTTTTGATTTGGAAGTGTCGCAAGTGTCATTTTCAGTCAAAGAAACAAATCCTACTATTCTTGATGGTCGATTACACTGTTACTCTTCTATTTGATTTGAATTAATTGTTTTTCAAGTGTCGAAAGGAGTTTTCAATTCAAAATCGCAAAGTGTTGTCAATGTCTTCCTTTCGCCTTTTGAAGAGAAAATTGTTAGTACTGTTGCTTTGAAAAGATAATTTAGATTTCTACTTAGCATTCTTTTTGTCATCCGCACATTAAGAAAGCGAAAAACAAATACATGCATGTGCATTTGCATTTAGACTACTTGTGGTTTTTGATTTAGGACAGTGCATCTAGTGCGTACTCTCTGCTCTATTTTGAAAGAATCTCGCTTCTCTTTCCTTAGTAGCTAGGCTTTTCATTGCAAAAAGAACAATAAACGACTGCTTATCATCTTAGATTGCATTTTAGGAATTATATATCTACATCACATGGTGAACCCTAAAGGAAAAATTCTTAAGAAAGATCAACTGTAAAATAAATTCAATGAACATAAAAACACTTTGGAACCTAATGCACAACATTTAGAAGTCTAGGCTAGAGACGTATTCTGGTGTCATAAAGCCTGGTAACTATCACTTTCATCGTAGGTTGGGTGATTCCTCCTCTTTGAGACGACAAGTGCCAATACAGACTTGTGCTCCCACGTACCGTCGAGTATATATTGGGAGACCACAATAGGCTATATCCTTTATCCTTAGGAAGCCATGTCTTCCACCCTATCAATCGTAATGCACTGAACACAACATTCGGGAAGATTGACTGCCGTACCGTAAAAAGTATTGTATAGTTCTATGATTGGTTTGGTAATCCCTCTGTCTAGATTTCCAGAGTAGTCTTTTTCATTCCTTTTCAGAATCCTTAAAGGAAAAGGTCCATCAGAGCACTTTTCACTTCAAGCTCATTAAAAATCAAAGGCGACTAGAGTCATCTTTAGCTTTTTCTCGACTCTTAAAAATTTAAAAAGCAAGTTGTGTCAAAGTGTCTAAAATTCATTTAATTTGTAATCACATTTTACCCTTTGATTTGATCAAGTAATCCTTAATTGTGGAAGATAGTCAACCGAAACCCCATCATTCGCAGAGACTAACGAGTCAACCATTTTTTACTCTATAAACGAAACTATTTCGTAACAAGCGAACTCGTTTAATTGGATCAAAGTCCCCTGGTTTGCTTGGAATTTGTGTTCCAACATCCTCATAGACTCTAGTTACTCCAACTATTTTTGGTATCCCTGCTTTTATAGAATAAGTTCCACAGTCACAAAAGGACATTAGGACTTATCCTAGTGTAGCGGTAAACACTTCTATTCCTAAACTGGCTCCATCTATAGCTGATTCGGAAGGTGTTATCCCTCCAACATCTATCGCTCTAGAGTCTATACCTTGTTTGGCACTAGAAATATTTTACAGACCTGACAGTCTACCTCTCCCACCTAGATTTATTACTATAGAAGAGATTGAGGAGGATCTTCCAACCAGTACTCCATCGCATTTTGGAGCTGGTATTACCCTATATCCTTCTTCGTTAGAAGTTAGTATCCCTTCATCGCAAGTTCCTATAGAATCGCTAAGAAATATTTTGGATAGACTCGATATGTCTGAACAACCATCGACATCCAAGACTGTGTCATCTGACGTAGCAGCAGCAGAATCTCCTGCTGCTACTCCAACAATGTTCGCTGGTGTACCATCTATCCCAACTAGCTCTCAACCGCTATATGGAGTCCACCCAGGGATTGTTTCGACAGTATGGTCTGTTCCCATTTGTTCATCCAGAATAATATATGGAATCTCTAATGTTGGGTCTCAGCAAATTGATCCTTCCCAATGGTATCAATTTGGGCAGTCCACTCTCCAGAGGCTAATTTTACCTTTGAGCACTGGATTACCGCCCTATGGGGGACAATATGCCCTTTCATTGTTCCCTCTAGGAGAAAAACCATATGAGAGTTCACAACAGAATTAGGGTCATGCTCGAATTACATCCAGTGGTTGGGTGGCAATACTGCCTCAACAGCCAAGAGTTGTATACTCAATGCAACCGAGCCCACCTGTGTCAAATATCCCCACTACACCGGCTATTGTGATGGTGTAGCAAGTACAAGCATTGCCTGTTGTATGCCAACCTCAAGTTTCTCAGGTCGTAAGACAACAACCTCTTGTCTCCATGACACCACCACAATCACCGATTAGTGGCTCCTTAACCAGAGTGACCTAGGCTCAGACAGGTACTGTTACCCCTCATCTTGGTCAAACAGCTAGTATTGGACAACAACAAATGGCTTCACAATAATGGCTGGTGCAATATCAATAACTGTAATTCCAACAAGCTTACCAAGGATCTAGGAAACAAATATTTACAAATAATAGGAAACCGTATATTCAAAATGGTCAACATCAATCATATCATAATGGTTATGTCCATCAACCTTACCAAAGTTATCAGCATCAAATGCATTATGCTGGTATGCAAAGACCAACTGCTCAGGAAATCCCATCTTATCCTATGTATGCGTCGCCAAACCTAAATCAACAGTTGCCCTTCATGGCGAATTTAGAGTTACTAGATCTAAACTGGCTAACAAATGATCCAATTGCTTATGCCCCTTGGTGGCCGACGATTCCTCACAAACTTCCATAAGATATTCCTAAATTTAATGAAAATATGGTTGAAGACCCGTCAAATCATGTGATGACCTTTCATCTGTGGTGTTCATCCAACACTCTCAACGATGATTCGATTAGGCTTCACCTTTTTCAGCGAACGTTAACTGATCCGACAGTAAAATGGTACATTGAATTTCCTAGAGCTTCATTTGATAACTTTAGCGCCCTTGCCACAACCTTTTTAACCCATTTTTAGTTACCAATAAGGTACAAAATAGGAATAGATCTTCTTACCAATTTGAAGCAAATGATGGCCACTCACATATCTGATCATATTCATGAGTGGCGATGTTGTTGTAGAATGGTAAAAACATATGTTACTAATCAGCTGCTAGCTGAATGGTTTATTAAGTCATTGTTACCTTCTATTATAGAATATGTGGCAAAGGGAGGAGTCATCACCGAAGAGCAAGTCGTCACTCGTGTGCAATATCTAGACTTGATCTATACTCAGTCTAGAACTCTCTACGATAAAATCCCTGATGCTCCTAGACCGGAGTTCTCCATTCCTCCCCCTCCTAAATCGAACAAAGACTCTCATGCAGGCGATGGCGTGATAGGTACGACTAGCATGAAAACTATAAAGGCTACATCAAAGAAAGCCTATACAGTTTCTATTCAAAATGAAAATGAGGAAATTCTCGCCTCAGAGGTTAATGCCGTGTCGACCGACAAAGGTGAAGGACCGAAGCAACCAGGAGGCAAGAAGAAAAAGAAAGGGAGAAAGAAGAAGCAGGATGATTCGTCTCCTGAAAAGTCTTCTGCAAAACCTTATGGGAAAAGGAAACCCCCTATGGGGTGTCAGATATGCGATGAGGATCATTGGATTAGAGATTGTCCACATAAAGCTAAAGTTAAGAAACTCTTTAAGAGTTCAAAAAGCTCAGCGGTACTGACTGATCCATTTCCAATCTCGGGAACCAATTTGGTTGCTAGTGACAATGCATCCCCATCCCAAGTGCATATGTTGTCCATTTCAAAACAGCAAAATGATGCTTTGATATCGACAAGGAATAAAGATTACGGGAATCCACAGCTATCGAACAACAAGGCTACTGATCAACCTAGTGGTTCGATAACAACTTCGACCAAAGTTATGCCACCCATCATTCCTGAGCTAATGATAAAGCCACCAAAGGGACTAGTACACAAATCAACATTTAATCCTCATGCCAAAGCAGCACAGAATTATAATATAGTAGACGACCTAGCCCAATCGCCATCTGCTATGTCAACACTTGAGGTACTGCAAAATTTTCCCTCCCGGAAGCAGGCTCTATTATCAGCAATAGGTGGAATTGACCCAGTGGATTCAAATATTGTGGCCTTTAATCGTAAAGGATATGACCGTCAGTTACCAGCTCAGCTCGCTTTCCTCATTCAAGTGAAAGCCCTCAATAAAACTCTTCATCGAACAATTATTAATGAGGGGGACTCTACATGTATTATGTCAATGCGTTGCTGGAAAACTTTAGGCTCACCACCCTTGTCACGATAGTAAACAACAAAAAGCATTTGATGGATGGACATACACTCGATACGGAATTTTAAGTAACTTGCAAGTTGAACTGGGGGGCAAAACAGTAGAAATTGATGTTGAAGTTATCGATGGAAACCTCAATTCCAACATCCTACTGGGAAGGCCTTGGATTTATGTTATGGCTGTGTTGTGTCAACATACTTTAGAAATATTGCATTTCCTTTTCAAGGAGGAATTATAATAGTTGATCAACAAACCTTCCTCCCCAATAGCTCACAAGTTATGGGAAGCATTCCAATGATCCATGGAAGCTCTCAATCGCTTCAAAATGTTGGAGTAGGCCTCCTAAAGGACACTGCCTTAATGGGTACTTTTGCCCTACCATCTCCAAGTAATCTGGTGGAAGTGGACATAGTGGAAACCTGCAATATGATGTCTTCTATATCTAAAAGATTCAGAGTATTCCTAAACATTTTTTCAGCATGGATCATCACCATTTTAGAAATATTCTAGCAATCAATTTTCTTGGCCTTGGGGGCAAACCCAAATCAACGCCCATCGAGTGTTTGGATAGATAGGTCTAAGGGATATGGAACCTCTTCAGATCCTTGGTCGCATGTACATTCTACAGACGAAGGAATCATTCAGTCAATGATGATAGGAAAGGGACCATGGGAATATTACCACCATCATTCCCATCTTCCAGATTACCACGAATATTATTCTAGCAACCTTAATCATTCTTTAGATTTTGATTTTCTATCAAATACTGTAAATATGGTGGATTATGAGGATAGTTCTTTTACTATGTCAACCTCATTAAAAAATGAAACAACTCCCTTTCCAAGTCCAATCTTTCAAAGATCTCAAAGGTAAACCTTCATTCCAACCAATGCGTTGAATGCAATGAAGCTTGGGGGGCATGCACCTCGATTTGCATCATTATGCTGGGGACATGCGAACTTATAACAAGCATAGTTTTTCATTTAAATCTTGTGTAAACATGAAACCAAATATGATCATATGTTGTCGCATGGTTCAATCTCATTAAAAAATGAACCAGGCCACAAGCAGTGTTACCGTAGGGTTCAAGCTCGTTAAAAAATAAACTCGCCATGAGCAATGTTTCCGCAAAGTTCAAGCTCGTTAAAAACTAAACCTAGCAATGAGCATATGTTCCACCAGAGTTTAAGATCATTAAAAAATGAACCCACCTTCAGTAAATAACCATTGCAAATGCATTATCATCAGCTTTTGAGCCTTGGTCGTGTTCTTACCATCACCTCCACTCTGTTTTAGCCGATCATACGCCTCCATTTGATTGTTTGCCCCTTCTGAGGAACAACTGAAACGAGTGATTCTGTTAGCCATCTTCTTTACACTGTCGTGATTGAAAAGTTCCAAACCTTACCTGGAACTAGCTGCTACCCAAAAATTTCACACGTTCCTCAAAAAACGAGTCTCCTTTAAGCTCTTTTCATCTGTCTCATAAAATATGAAAATATTGCTGAGAAATTGGCCTCTCCATCTCGTTAAAATGATTGGAAGTGCTATCCCTCCTTTAGATTTTAATCTGTTTGGACCTAAGGGATCATTACACAAAAAGGTCGAGCGCTTGTATTGTTTGGCTCATTAAAACTATCGAAAATTCATCCTTTTCATATTATTTTATACTTTTTTGGACTTAAGGGATTATATGGCAAAAAAGGATTGCTAGAGTTTCCTTTCCATCCCCTTTCAGACTCTCTAAAATTGAAAAAGGACCGAGTTATCTTTTTGTTAAACTCGTTAAAACCAATAGCGACAAACTTGTCCATGTAGATAAGAATGAGTTTCACTGTTGCTAGGCTTGTTAAAACATAGCGACAGGTTTTCCCGAAGGGAAAATTATAGAACAAGCATATGTTATCCTCCTCAAGCTTGACAAAAATAAAGAGGTACTAGTCAGCAATGACTGGGGAAAAATTGGGAAGAAAATTTGAAGAAACTTTATTGGTAGCAAGTCGCTCTTGAACATGACACTTTCACTCCATCACCATGATTGAGTCGGGTTGGGTTATTCCGTTGACTGATCATATTACCATTGGTTCACCGTACGATCCATTTTTGGGGTTAACACTACCAATCCATTTCAGTGTCGCGGATATGTTCAAGAGAAGTCACTCAGAGGATTTGCCAACCCAGCTTGTGTCTCATCCACTGTAATACCTTCACCCTTCATTCTTTCATGACTGCCACCCTGAACCCTGTATCATCAGATCGTTTCACCTCCACAAAATCATTTTCTCCGTTCCGTGTCGTAGATGTGGGATTCATTAAGGCCTTCCTACGGTGGGTTACTTCTTGTCGACGACAGCTCATTATCTAAGAAGTCAACCTAGGAACAATGCTTTGATTACTTTGAAGCTTGCATGTCTTAATGGCAAGTTTCTCACTTCCAGCGTGGTGTTTGATGCCTAGTCTCATTTTCACACCACACGAATTGTACTATAGTACCTTGAGGGTCATCATCATTATCGGTGATTCCTCTCGCGCCTGTTAACGACTTACATCATTGGATGGTAATTAGGCGATGTCTTTCCATGTTCGACTTCGGAACATTTTTCACATGGACCGACTTGTACTTCGGGCGAATATTGAACGAGTTTGACGACCCCAGATCTAGTTTCATCCATCCGGGCTGTGATATATTTAGGAAAATGAAGACATCAAATGTACATCATTGTTGCACAGATAATCATCCAAACCAAAGGATGATGGCTCTAATAGAATCATCAATCTGCCACACAGACGGTTCTCTGTCCTATGTTCATGACAATGAATTTATAAAGCTGAGCATGGGAATTCCCACTTCAGCTAGATCATAAAAATATTATGAAGATATTTGTATTGTATTGTATCTTATTATAGGTCACCTTCCAATTCAGAAAACCTCGGATCCTCATGATAAAGCATTTCACCCAACATCAAAAGATTTACAACCTCATGCTTTAGAGGGAAACTGTTATAGACATATTTGGGAACTGCAACCCCAATCACATATGTCCATAAACCAAGGGTTTCTAAGTCCCAAAAAGTGTTGTTTCATACCCTAAAGGAACAAGGTCAGCTGATTACATCATCTCCCAGAAGTTCTCCATGGAAAACTGCTCAGAACTGGTCAAAATTGGATCATCTCACTTGCTCCATTGTCAGGGTGTGATGCATCACGCCTACTACACATGGGAGGTGCAATGGGCGAGAGTAGACAAATGGTAGAGATAGTTTACAAGGTGGATGATCATGGAATCTTCCAGAAACTTCTCCTCTGACACTTGCCTCTCTGAATTCGCCCAGGAATGAGTAAGAGATCATGAATCTCCAAGTGGAACCAAGAATTATTAAAGAGAGGACACTAATCAAAATCCCAGAAGCTGACTCACCCCCCTGCAAACATCTATATATGGATCCCTCATCCCAGAGATCCAAAGGCTGCAATTTTGCATCTTGTAGGGAAATGTTGTTGGTTTCCTGGTGGAATATCATAGTGTTGGGTGATCTAAGCTTTTCATGAGGTGAAAAAGGGCTTTCATGATGAGAGGATGACACTGGGTCATATCAATGGGTTGAAATCCTCTCTTCTATTCTTTATATCAATAAAGTTATTCATGTTTTCCTCCACATTCTTTCATGTTTGATGATATATACATTTTTCTGGTCAATATATATCTGGTCCTATATTGTTTATGATTATAGATCTTTGTACTTTGAAGGTATTATGCTACTTTGACTTTACAGGTGCTCTTTGAAGTGAGATAACCAAGGAAGGAGCAGCCAAGATCTGTTAGGAAGGAGAAGGAACAAGTGAGGAACCAAGCGAAAGATTGAGGTTGGTATTCTTTGCTCTTCCTCTATCTACTTCTCATAAAGGAAAACGAAAGTAACTTTAATCTGTTTGTTTCTAAGATAGCTACCTATCTTAGTGGGACTAGTAGCTCTACATAGACACTAGATTTCCCGATAACACATACCGATTGAACCCAAAATACAAAGCGAAGGTCCAAGAAGAGTTGGACAAGATGCTTGCAGCAAGAATAATTTACTAGTAGAGGAGTCCGATTGGATAAGTCCTATGGTTGTGCAAGAGAAGAAACAAAAGAGTGAAATTTGCATCTGCATCGATCTCAGAAAGTTTAATGATGCATGACATATCAATGATCCCTTTCCAACACCATTTATAGTCAAGGTACTAGAAAATGTGGGAGGATAGGAGGCCTACTCCTTCGCGGACAATTTCGTGGGATACCACTAGATCAAGATTGCACCAGAAGACAGGAGTAAAACAACTTTTGCCACCGAATGGGGTTGTTTTTAGTATGTGGTGATGCCCTTTGGACTAAAGAACATGCCGATGATATTCTCCTGCATTGTGGTAGCTGCATTCAAGGAATTTCTACACAAGTTCTTAGAGCTATATCTTGATGATTGGACAATATTTGGGCTAGTTAAGAAACATACCGTGAGCTTACGGTTAATGCTGGATACTTGCTGACAGCACTAGACTGTGCTAAATCTGAGGAAGTGTACTTTCCTCCTCCCCTTCAGGAACCTACTCGGCCATGTGGTTTGTAAGAAAGGTCTGATGGTGGATCTGAAGAAGATCATTGTCATACTCAATCTACAAGCACTGCGAAGTGTCAAAAAACTGCATGCCACACTGGGACACACTGGTTACTACCGAAAGTTTATAAAAAACTACGCGCAGATCATGGCACTGATGGAACAGTTTCTGAAGAAGGACGCTACTTATTGTTGGAATTAGGAATGCAACAAAAGTCTGGAAGCGCTTAAGGAAAAGATGGCATCAACCGCTATATTGGTCTTTCTAAAATGGGACATCAAATATCATGTGAACATTGATGCGCCGTGTACTGTGTTGGGCACGGTACTCACTCAAGAAGAAGTGGAGGGAATTGATCATCTGATCATGTTCACAAGTCAACAATTGTCAAAAGATGAGAAGAAATACTCCACTAATGAGTCAGAAGGATTGGCGATGGTATACGTGCTCCAAAAATACCCCCACTATCTTCTCAGAGGACACTTTAAGATGTATACTGACCACTCCGTGCTAAAATACCTAGTGAATAAGCCTGTGTTGGGGGGGCGCATTTGTAGGTGGCTGCTATTATTTCAAGAATATGACTTCGAAGCCGTCATAAAGCCAAGACATATGAACACAAGCCCATACCTCCTGTCTTGAATTAAGAATGGCGAGGAGTCCACAAACTTAGAGGAAGGACTACTGGATGCATAGCTGTATTAGTGCGCATTGCGGATGGCCATTTTGAGGATGTAATCCACTTCTTAAAAACATGAACCATGCCATAGGGAAATTGCATTCAGCAAAAGAAACAATTGGTGATACACGCAGCTGACTTTACTATTATTGCAGGACACCTCTACAAAATGGGCAACAACAAAATATTGCACAGATATGTACCTGAATTCGAGAAGTGGGCAATCGACTTCATGGGACCTATTGCACCTTAAGGGAAGATGGGTGCATGCTATATCATCGCCGTGACCGAATATTTTACCTAGTGGCAGAAGCACAGATTGCTAAGCACTGCACGGCTGCTACAACTGTGAAATTTCATTCGAAAACTGTTGACATGGTTTGGATGTCCCAAAATTCTAATAAGCAACTGGGGAACACACTTTCTGAATGAAACGATCCACGCACTCACTGAGGAATTCCAAATCTATCATCAACAAAGTACGCCATACCATCTGCAAGTGAATAGGACCTTCGAAGTGTTCAACAAAATTTTGGAGACTGCGTTGACTAAGGTCTGTAATGCGCAGTGAAACGATTGGGACTTGTTTATCCTTGTTGTGCTATGGAACTATAGAATTACATGCAAGAATTTGACGGGCCAGACACCTTTCTAGTTAGTGTATGGCAAGGAAGCCGTCATGCCTATGGAATACATTGTACCTAGTTTGTGAATCGCGGAAATGACAAGTATGGCTGACCGCAGGGCTTTGGTGGAATGGCTTGTGCATATGGAGGAACTTGAGGAGGAATGGTTTTTGGCCGGATTCCATCAACAAGTATAGAAACAGTGAGAAAAAGCATGGCATGATCACCATATCAAGGTGTGCACTTTCAAGGAGAATGATCTAGTCTTACTATATGATAGCAAGTTCGAGAAATTCCTGGGCAAGCTCCAAATGCATTGGTTGGGACCCTATGTAGTCAAACAAGTTATAGATGTAGGCGCAGTCTAGCTTGCCAAGCTCAATGGAGACCCCTTCTCGAGAAGAGTAAATGGCAGTCGCTTGAAGCTCTACACAGGTGGCCCGACTGCCTTACTAACTGACCAAAGGACAATCTCATCGCTCTAGCTAGTTGGAAGAGAGTACAGGATGATAAAGTAGTCTGGTGGGAAGCTGCATGACACCCAGGGTGCACGTAGATTTGGTCTGTCACAAGGTTCATGGCTACGCAAATGGGGTTGCGTTGTTGCATTGAACAACAAAGAGGTGACTATTGTTGTCACTATTCATGACAAGATGTCTAAGTTATGGTAAAAGGGAGCAGGTGGCGGGCAATTAAGAGACAAGGTACGAGCTAGATCTGGAACAATCTGCCGCAGGCTTAACATGAGGGCACCAAAAAAGGAAAGAAACAATGAATTTCAACATTGAAACACTTATAAATCATAGGGGAGCCTCCCCTGAACAAGTTGCACTTTTGAGAACCATAAGCTGTTGTGCTTTCCTGCTGCTATGAAACTCTTCATTATCTACACTTAAGGAGTAAGGCCGAGGGTTGTGATATAGACAAAGATGTAGGGCTTTCTGAAGAATATGGTGTGGATAGTTGTGGGCAGCACATAAAGTTTATAATCACCAGGAGGGGATGTGTTGGAAATTTGCAGACACAAAGCAGAATTGGTCCAGATGCTGCAATCTCACCCATGGGCTGGTCAGCAAACCATAAAGGATAAGGGAAAAGATTTAAATACAGAGACAAATGGTGGAATTGCAGTTAGCAAGTTGTCTCTGATGTATCTTGAAGATTTGGATCTCGCGGACAGCAACAATGGTCTTGCAAAATTGCAACATAAACTGTAGCAAACAGTGAGAAGAGAAGATACAAAATTGGAAATTGGTTGTGTTGGTACGAGGAGGTCCCATATGGGGCACCCCAACTAGAGCTAAAATCCTATGAGGGGGTGTTCTATGTTAACTGAGCAGAGTAGAATGAGCATTATCGGTTCTGAGAATTGGTAGAAAGAACGAAGCAAGAGCTGGAAGAAGCGTTGCAGGAGACGAAGAAGGAGTAGCAAAATGAAGGAGTAGTAGAATGAATGACGTCACTCATAGGGAGGTGAACCACAGAGCCTAGGCAACACGTCTTGCCGCACCGACGAGTGACTCAAGACGAGTCACAATGGTTATGTTGGGGGCCTGTTGGGTAGTGGAGGTCCCATGTAATAGTTTTGGGGCTTAGAGCCTATAAATTAGGATGAAAATATTATAAAACTCTGAAATACGCAAAGCGCAAAATGTAATAGATCAAGTTAAATGGTTGTCTGCCCAAGAAATAATATATAATAACAGGAAGTAAGTCAGCTTTCCAATGGTCCACGGACAATGGGAATGTATAAATAGAGTGAAGCGCTAAGGGTAGAACGTATTTTTTGGGAGTTTGAATGAGACTTTGTGCTATGGGTTTATGAAGATAGTACACTCGGCGTCTATAAGTTTGATTCAAGGGTGTTGTTGGGTAGATAGAGGCTCTGCAGCTATGTTTGTAGACCTCTGTAGCTGAGTGCATAGGGTGGATCTGGATGTATTGGCAAAAAATTTGAATAAAAGATAAGTTGGTTCTGAAAGACTGTGTTAAATCTGAACTATTGTGCATCTGGTTAATTGATGGTTGATATATTTGTTTGATCTATCCGTTTATGCTATGTTATGAGTTTATGCAAATCTATAACTTTTTTGGGTGTACGAACTGGTTATATCTATTAAATGTTTGCTTAAAGACCATAAAATGTAGATCTGATCTATAATAGCTCATCAATAATAAGTAATAAAGAGTTTTTAGGGTCCGAATCTACGCATAGAAGAGTGGCGCAAAGCCATAGAATGGTGGGCGAACCCTCCAGAGCACATCAGGACATCCCGAGGGTGTGGAAACTTGGTTCCAGTACCCTCCGCTACTACCTTCGGTGAGACCTTAGTCCATGCTCCACAGATTGTTGTCGAAAGGGCTAGTATCTACAGGATTTGTTTGGCTAAATAGCTCTTCCAAACTTGCGTTAGGCTGCTATAAGCCAACAAATAACTTGATCAAATTGAAATGAGTGACACTTGGGAGCTAGTTCCAAGGCCTATAGAGAAAAATGTTATTGGAGCCTAATGGTTTTTCAAGAACAAACTGAATGAAAAGGGTCAAGTAATTAGGAACAAATCTTGATTGGTTTGAAAAGGATATGTTCAAATAGAAAGGGTAGATTTCGAGGAAACTTTACACCAGTAACTCGACTAGAAGCTATCAGGATATTTCTTGCTCTTTCTATCCATAATAATACCAAGGTATATCAAATGGATGTGAAGTGATGATTTCTCAATGGATATTTGGAAGAAGACATTTACATGGAGTAGCCAAAAGGCTTTATACTCACCTCAGATGAAGATTTCGCTGCAAACTAAAGAAGGCCTTGCATGCATTAAAATAGGCTCCCAGAGCTTGGTACCAAAGGTTGGATAAATACCTTCAACAGTAGGGGTTTAAGAAAGGCACAATTGACAATAACCTATATGTAAAGTTTTAAGGCGACCATCTACTGTTAGTAGTTGTTTATGTGGATGATATAATATTTGGTAGTGATATGGAACAATTAGGGCATCAATTTGTAAAGTGTATGCAAACAAAATTTCAGATGTTCATGATTAGAGAGTTCTCCTTCTTCCTGGGTCTCAAAATTAATTAGTCTCCACAAGGAGTCTTTATATTCCAATCCAAATTTGTCAAGGAAAATCTGAAGAAATTTAGGTTGGAACATTGCAAACTAGTTATCACATCAATGACTATGGGCTGCAAGTTGTGCAAAGAGGATGGAAAATCACCAGTAAACCAAACTAAATACAAATCAATGATAGGAATCTTATTACATCTGAGAGCTTCAAATCGAGACATCATGCAAGAAGTAGGGCTTGTGGCCAAATTTTAGGCTTTCCTGTGTGAGAGCCATATTGTTGTTGTCAACAGAATGTTTAAATATCTTCAAGGAACAACAAAATATGGACTGTGGTATGCTATGAGTGAAGAATTCAAGTTGAAGGGCTACGTGGATGGAGGTTGGGCTTGAAACCTTAATGACAGGAAGAGTACTTCTGGTGTAGCTTTCATCCTAGGAAAATTCTTGGTGTAATGGGTTAGCAAGAAACAAGCCTCCATTTCTCCATTGAATGCTAAAGAAGAGTTATTGTACACAATTTCTATGGATGAAGAAACCTAGAAAGATATATAGGTGGAGCTAACTAATCCCATTCCAATAATGTATGACAACAGAAGTCCCATCAACACATTCAAAAATTCAGTCACACATTCAAATGCTAACCATATTCCTATCAAGTTCCATTTTTTGAGGGAATAGATTGTAGCCAACATTGTCAGCCTTCAATATGTGTCCACTAAAGAGCATTTGGAAGATATCTTTAACACGCCACTAGCAAGAGAACCATCTGAATATATCATGTAAGAGGTAGGAGTTGTGACTCCTCCATTCAAATGACTTCATTTACGTAGGTGGTGGCAGCTACTCAACATGTGGAACTCATGGGAGAGTAGGCTTCAATTATTCAGGGGGGTATTCAAGAAGTAGTATTTGCCACTAATGTCAAAGGGGTAGAAGATTGGCATCAGAGTAGGCCATCCCTAGCCTGAGGGGGAGATTATGATGTTGCCATCAATTCCAAAGGGGGAGATTGTTGGACAACTAGTGGTGTATGGCTGGCTATGTAAGTGTTGGAATTAATGTCAAACAAGGGTCAAAAGGATGATTGAGTGCTCAGGAGGAATCCAATGATTGTTGGAGGTCTTTGTAGAAAATCATCATAGCAGCGGGGTTACTAGAAAATCCATAAAATTATGACTACAGTAATTAACTGGATGGAATTCCATGGAAGTTATACGCTTCATGTAGAGAATCATCATAGTAGAAGGCTTACTGAGGAAGCCATAAAATGATATCTATGGTCCTTGAGAGTTCAACTTTCCAAGAAAGAGAATAAGAGTTAAGGAGAAAAGTGTGGCAGATAGTTTGCAGCCATCTCACTTGTAGAAACTGGACTCAAAGTCTACATTGTACCCTATCCAAAGAAAATTCCTCTAGAATATTTTTCCAACGATATGAAAAAGTCAAAAAATGGACTCTTGGATCAAAATATATGGTCTACTGAAGTTGAGGCATTTGAAGCCTTATGAAGGAAGGAATATCGAAGTAGACAAGATATCAGATATCGGGTATATCGAATATCAGGGTATCAGAGCAAGCAACATCTTAGATATCAGGTATATCAAATATAAGGATATCAGAGTAGGAAACATATCGAATATCAAAACCCTAGAGATCAGCCCATCAAGACATTAACATATCGGAGTATCAGAACTTCTTAAGAAATGAACCATTTTTAAGTTATGATATCCAATAGTTTCGATAGTACTAAAAAGGGTCGAGGAATGCCGAAGAAGATTAATGAAGGATCATGTTGCAAAAAAAAAATGTTTGATGAGCCCTTTTATCTCTCCTCTGGTAGGACACATGGCAGCATAATATTGGCTACGAGAAGTTGCAGTGGCATCCAACATCAGAATGACATGGTAGTACAGTAGGACACGTGGAAGGATAATTCAATATTATTAGGTGGCCTAATGTGCCAGATTCAAGTCACATGTGTCATAGCTATGAAGTCACCACATGGAGTAATGACGTCATATTGGATGTCGAAATATCAAAGGATGAAGACCCCATAAATTCAAGTGCATATGATCTTGGAAAAGTTACGATGGAAGGGTCTTCCAATATTGGGATGGCTCTTGGTCAGGAGAATCCAAAGAACCAATGGCGCAAATTATTTAGAAAAGGAAGATTGGCCTCCAACAGGAACAAAACACCTTAACACCTAAAATTTAAGCCACATGTTACAAATCTTGGTCCCATGGAGGAGAAATGCTAAAGGAGATAAGCATCAAAGGAGTTGAGGATATTGGAGCTAAGAAATAGCGTAATGTTCCACCTCTATAAAGTTATGATGTGGCATCTCTCTAATGAAGTACTACAATGAGGTAAAGGATGTAAGGGTTGGAAGTTCTTGAATTGAATTTTGGGTTAGGGGAGATGATCATTGAAAGGGGGTAAACTTGCAGTGGGCTCTATAACAAGGAATCGAGGATGACATTTCTGGTAGAGACAAATTTGGGTGAATAAGAAATTGGTTGTTTCATCTGCATGAATGGTTGTGATAAATGAGAATCAGAGTGTTCACCTCTATCAAATGTCAAGTTTTGTGGAGTGATAAATGAGAATGGGGCTCACTGAGGAGTGTGAAAATCACTTGAGAATTAATTTGTCAGCATGGATCTCTACGTAATCAGACAAAAAATAACTACAAGGTTCATCTCTGATTTGGTACTATTACAAGAAACTACCAGGGGACCTAACATAGAAAAAGGAAGCCATACCAAAGTAAAGTTGGGTAGGTAAAGTACAGGCAACAAATACTGCACTGGTAGAGTACCTTAGTGAAACAAAACCATTTCCTACAATTGACGATATGGGGAGTTGATAAGATTGCAAGAGTGATGAGAAGAGTGTGGTGTGCGAAAATATAGTGAGGTTGAAGAACCAAGGAGCATAAAACGTGAGACAACAATAAGTTACGCAAGATTGAAGTGTGGAGGAGTGTGAGGGTAGTGATGAAGAGAAATCAACAAAGAGAGAGACAAGAGAATTGGTTTAGTGGTACCTGTAGATCCATTATCCCATTAGGGACATTCTAGTCTACTAGTATGTACAACCAAAATAAACTTTATAAGAACCAATAGGATTTAAGATGATGATGTCAACCATGAGGGATGATACACCATTTTTTGAGTAAAAAATAAAAAGGATTTAAAAAAATAATAATAAAACTACTTTTTCAACTTGTATTTTCAACTTATCTCCCTAAGGTTTTACTCAAATGTCAAGCGGGAGTACTCGTTGGATGAAAATTTTAATTCCTGATCCAAGGAGTACCCATGTTGCATACTTTCAATGGACCCTACTGCATGAAAAATAAGAAATACATAAAAAAACATGATTGCAATCATGTTTTTAATGTATTTCTCATTTTTCATGTAGTAGGGTCCATAAAAAGTATGAAACATGGGTACTCCTTGGATGAGGAATCAAATATTTCATCCAATGAGTGTTTCCTCTCAAAATTTGAGTAAACCCATTCGGAGATAAGTTGAAAAGATGAATTGAAAAAATAGTTTTTCCTTTTTCCCTCTAAAATTTGATGATGTAATTTAACAATATTTTATTATTTCCACTATTATTTTATAATTTCCCTAGGAGGCCCATTTTAGCCTCAAAATTCCCCTAATGTATGATTAGATGACTTGGTGAAGAGGTCAAAGAAGAGATGATTATTCAGAAAATATTAAGATCTCTACCCATGAGATTTAATCCTAAAGTCTCATATATTGAAGAGATCATGAATTTAAAGGATGTCAAGATGGATCAGTTGTTGCATGGTACTCTCGCAACCTATGAGATGAGAGTAGGAATAGAAAATTTTGAACTAAAGGAAGCATCATTCAATGTATCCACCAAGGTTAAGGAGGATAAAGAACATGAAGACTACTCTAGCTATGAATCTGATCAGGAGTTTGCTCAATTAGACATAAAACTAAAGGGCAGCTCAGGAAACTATAAAGGGAAATTTTGCTTTAAGTGTTTTGACTATTGAAGAGTTGAATATTTTTCTTCCAAATGCCCTTATAAATAAAATGCTGAAAGGGAAAAGGTTTTAAAATTTGGAAATAAGTCTCAGATACATTAAAAGAAAAATCTCTATAAGAAAAAGGGGTTCTACTCCAAAGAGGACAACTCAGCACTAGAGTCAGACATTGAAAACTCATCAAAGAGTGAGTGAGATAATTATATTCTCATGGATATTGACACAAACACCAAGAAACAAGGTATTATGGATTCTAAAGAGGAAGAAGAGGAAGGAGTAATGGACTTTTAAGGGGAACTTGTCACTGCCCTTAACAAGTACAATAAAGAAAGGAAGAAGAATAAGAAGTGGAAGGAACAGTTACAACGTACAAAATAAGGTATATATAACTATGACAATGAGGAGTTTTCCTATCAAAACGAAAAGCTTGAAGAAGCTATCAAGAGAAAAGGTATACTAGTCCTTCTACTGGAAGAATAACAAGGAGCCTGTGAGAGACTAGAAGAGGAGAATAAGCATTTCAAATGGGATTTTGTCAAGTTAGAGAGGGAAACAATCTCACATACATGCAAGGACGATATTATGCCTTTGAAATTTAAACTGGGGGAGACTAATTGAACATACGAGGTTCTTCAAGACCTGATCAAAGAATGGGAGGAAAACTATGAATGTCTTGAAGCAGAGGTTTTCTCTTTGAGAATCGATCTTGAGAGAACGAAGAATTAGAAGGGTTTAAATGAAACATTTATGGAAGGGACAAGGAGACTCGATTAGACCTTGAGTAGTTAAAGGGAATTAGTAATAAAAACCGATTTGTGATACTCTAAGACACAAGAATCTTCTATGGGGAAGATAAAATTCATGTCTGCAGGCTTCAAAGAACTGCAAAGCCAAGGGAAGAAGCATCATGAAATAATTAGAGGATACAAAAGACCATTAAGGCAAAGTGTAGATCAGCAATGGAGAATGAACCAATCGACGTGAAAGCCAAGGTATTTTCATGCACAATATACTAATGCTTCCAATAATAGGCATGAATATTTGTTTAATGGTCATTGTTATAAGTGCCATAGGTTTGGATATAAAGCTATTGACTATAGAAGGATCAAAGTTGAAAGAGACGGAAATCCCAGATATAATATGCATTGGACTTCTAAACCTCAAAACTCTTCTCTTAGAAATTAGAATATATTCTCTCCCTTGCTAAGTGAAATAGAATGCTTCAAATGTGATAATTTTGAGGACAAACCGAGTGAGTGCAGATGCAACTTTGAATACTTATTTAAGTCCCAAAATATTAGATAGTGATTTATCCAAAATGATAGGGGGAGCTGGAAATGAAAGACTAAAAAGAGCATACATTGTGGACTCGCCTAATTAGATCATAATCAAGATAACAAATGGTATGTGGATAGTGGTTCCAAACATATGGCTCCAAACAAAAGAAATTTTCTCTTGTTAAAAAAAAAGGATAGAGGAACTAATGTCACCTTTGGAAACAATGCTCCAACAAGAATTAAGGGTAATGGTGTACTTCGTCTTGATTAAAAAAACAAAAGCACAAAATGTGCTGCATATAGAAGTTCACAAGCACAATTTGCTTAGTGATAGCCAAATTTGTGATAATGGCTATAATGTGGCCTTTCTATCTAAAGATTGTGAGATCTACAACATGAAGAATGGAAAACTAGTGGGAAAAAAGAAATCAAAACCCACAATAATGTATATGTATTTGACGACTCCAAGCTTAATTGTGGTTTAAGAAAAACTAGTGAAGCACGATTGTGGCACAAGAGGCTTGGGCATATGAATTTTGCCAACTTGATAAAAGTGAGAAAGATGGGAGTAGTGAGAGGATTACCAAAACTGTCCAGGGTCAATAAAAATATTTTCAAGTTGTGTCAGTTTGGAAAATAGACTAGGACTCATTTCAAGTCAAAATAATTCTCCTCATCCAGACCTCTGGAGATCATTCACATAAAAAATTATGTCCCAACTAGGGAAAAATACATCAAAAGAAGAGATTTATTTCATGTTTCACATTAATGATTTCCCTAGGGCCACTTGGATTGTCCTCTTAAAAAAAAATCAAATGAATTCAAGTGTTTCAAGAAGTTTAAACCTCACGTAATAAAGGAGAAAGACACAGGAGGATAGTACACCTCAAGAGAATTTGAGGAATTATTTGAAAAGAATGTCATCAAGAGGCAGTACTCAGTGGCTAGAACTCATCAACAAAATGGAGTAGTAGAGAGGAAGAACATAACAATCCAAGGAATGGCCAGAGCAATGCTGGATGAAGCAGGACTGTCTCACAACCTCTGGGGAGAAGCAACCCAGGAACCATTATATCTGTCAAACAGAACTGAAATCATGCCTAATAGTGGTAAAACTTGCTATGAGTTATGGAAGGGAAGACCTACATAATTTAAACATCTCAAGACGTTTGGATGAAAGTGCTTCGTCAAAAGGAATGATAAGAATTCTGGAAAGTTTGATTCACACCCTGACAAAGGGATTTCACTCGGGTACGCTACTCAAAGAAAGGGATATAAGTGTTACCACAATTGGACAAAGAAGATTGAGGATTACGTCTATGTAATAGTAGATGAAGTAGTTTTGCAACCTAATTCCTCTAAAATAACTATGAACCTAGATGATGAAGAAAGTTCAAATTTGAGGTCCGCAGATCTGGAGGAAACAAATTCAGACAATGAAGGTGAGGAAGTAGGAACGACTTCAAGGCAAAAGACACCCTCTAGGTATTTCCTAAAGGAACATCTTGAGAGTCATATTCTTGGAGACCAAAGCCATTGTATCCAAACCAGGAGGAAACTTGTTAGAAGTACAAGTTATGTGAATATGGCTTTGTTATCACGAATGTAACCCAAAAACATTTGTCAAGAGATTGAAGACAAGCTATGGGTGAAAGCTATGAATGAATAACTTGATCAGATTGAAATTAATGAAACATGAGAGATATTTCTGAGGCATAGAGAGAAAAATGTTATTGGAACTAAAATGGTTTTCAAGAAAAAACTGAATGAATAGGCAAGTTATTAGGAAGAAAGTTCGATTGGTCTACAAAGGATATGCTCAAAAAGAAGGGGTAGATTTTGAGAAAACCTTTGCACCAATAGCTTGACTATAAGCTATTGGGATATTTGTTTCTCTTTCCATCCATAAGAATATCAATATATCTCAAATGGATCTGAATTCTGCATTTCTCAATGGAGATTTGGAACAAGAAGTTTACATTGAGCAGCCAGAAGGATTTATACTCATGTCTAATGAAGGCTCTGTATGAAATCTAAAGAAGGCCTTGTGTGGATTAAAAAAGTCTCCTAGAGCTTGGTACAAATGGCCGGATAAGTACCTTCACCACCAAGGGTTTAAGAATGGCATAGTTGATAGTAACCTATATGTAAAGTCTGAAGGCAACCATTTACTAATACTAGTTGTGTATGTGGATGATAATATTTGGCAGTGAGATGGAACAATTGGGGCATCAATTCGCAAAGGGTATGAAAAAAAATTAAATGACCATGAATGTACAGTTGTCCTTCTTCCCAAGTTTGCAAATTACTCAGTCTCCAAAAGGAGTGTTTATATCCAAATCCAAATATCTGAAGGAAATTGTGAAGAAATTTAGGCTAGAATATTGCAAACCAATCAACACATCGATGAGTACAGTCTGCAAGTTGTGCCAAGAAGATGGAACATCGCTGGTAATTAAGAGTGAATACATATCAATGATAGGAAGCTTATTGTATCTGATATCTTCAAGGCTAGACATCATGAAAGTAGTAGGGATTGTGGCCATATTCAGGTTTTTCCGCGTGAGAGGCATGTTGTTGTTGTCAAGATAATTTTAAAATATCTTCAATGAAAAACATAATATGGACTATGGTATGCTAAGAACAAAGAATTCTATTTGAATTCCGATAGATATGATGATTGGGCTAGAAGCCTTAATGACATGAAAAGTAATTATGGTGCATCTTTCTTCATAGGAAAATGATTGGTGTCATGGGTAAGTAAGAAGCAAGCCTCCATTTCTCTGTCGATTGTTGAAGTAGAGTATATTGATACTACTACATGTTGTACACAGATTCTATGGATGAAGAAAACCTTGAAAGATATACATGTAGAGTTGATTGATCCCATACCAATCATGTGTGACAACACAAGTTCCATCAACATATCCAAAAATGTAGTCATGCATTCAAATGCTAAGCATATTTATATCAAGTTCCTTTTCTTGAGGGAAAATGTTGCATCCATGACTATCAGAGTTGAATATGTGGCCACTAAAGAGAAACTGGTAGATATATTTGTGAGGCCACTAGAAAGAGAATCATTTGAATATCTCATGAAGTAGATAGGATTTGTGACTCCTTCCTGCAAATGAATTCATTTAGGTAGGTGATGGTAGCCAATCAGCATGTAGAGCTCATGGGAGAGTAGGTTGAAATTTTTCAGGGGGGGTATTCAAGAAGTATTTGTTACCACTGATGTCAAAGGGGGAGAAGATTGGCATCGAAGTAGACCATGCCTAGCCTGAGGGGGAACTTGTGATGTTGCTATAAATTCCAAAGGGGTGGATTTTTGGACAATTGGTGGTGTATGGGTGGTTGTGTAAGTGTGAGAATTGATATCAAATAAGGGTTAGCAATATGAGTGGGTGTTTGGGAGGAATCCCATGATTGTTGGAGTGCTTTGTAGAAAATCATCATAGTATCAGGCTTACTAGAAAAGCCATAAAACAATTACTACAATGACAAACAAGATGGAATTCCATGGAACTTGCAGGCTTCATGTAGAGAATCATCATAGTAGAAGGCTTACTGAAAAATCCATAAAATGATCACTATGGTAGTTGAGAGTTCAACTTTCCAAGAACAAAAGAAGAGTTAAGGAGAAAATTGTGGCAGATAGTTTGTGGCCATGTGATAGGTAGAAAATGGACTCAAAGCCTACATGAGATCCTATCTAATGAAAATTTCTCTGGAAGAGTGTTTCAAGGATATGTGGAATTCTAAAAATGGAATCCTGGATCAAAGGATATGGCCTACCGAAGTCCAGGGATTTGAAGCCTTAGGGAGGAAGGAATATCAGAGTAGGCATCATATCAAATATAAGGATATTGAAGCAGGAAAAATATTGGATATTACGCATATCGGATATTGGGATATCAGAGCAAGAAACATATCATATATCACAACCTTGGAGATCAACACATTGGGATATCGACCTATTGGAGTATCATAAATTCTTAATAAAGCAACCTTTTTAATGTTATGATATCTAATAGTTCTGACAGTACTAAAAAGTGCCAACGAATGAGGACGAAGATTAACGAAGGATCCTATTTCAAAACCAATGTTTGATGGGCCCTCTTCTCTATCATTTGGTAGGACACATGGCCACATAATATTGCCTCTAAGAAGCTATAGTGGCATTTGATATCGGCATGATGTGGTAGTATGACATGACATGTGGTAGGTTGATTCAACATTATGGGGTGGCCTAATTTTCCATATCCAAGTGACACATGTCATCTCTATGAAGTCACCACATGAAGTATTGATGTCATATTGGAGGTGGACATATTGGAGGATGAAGACCCCATAACTTCAAGTGATTATGATTTTGGAAAAGTTATGATGGAAGGGGATTCTGACATTGGGTTGGCTCTTGGTCATGAGAATTTGAAGAACCAAGGGTGCACAACAGATAGAAAGGAAAGCTTTGCTCCCATTAGGAAAACAACTCCTTAGCACCTAAAAGCTAAGACGCAGGTTACAAATCTTGGTCCCATGGAGGAGAAATACTCAAGTATCTAAGTAGAAAAGGTGCTGAGGATATCGAGGCTAAGAAAAATTGTAACATTCCACCTCTGTGAAGTTATGATGTGGCATTTATATGATGAAGTAGTATAAGAGTTAAAGGATGTATGGGTCGACAGCCCTTGAATTGGATGTAGGCTCAAGGGAGTTGATCATTGAAAGGGGGAAAACCTGCAGAAGACTATGTCAAGGAATCGAGGATGCCATTTATGGCATGGACGAATTTTGGTGAATAAAGGAAGAAATCGGCTGCTTCGCATGCATAAATGGTTGTGATAAATGAGAATCAAAGTGGTCAACTATGTGAAATGTCATGTTCTATGGAGCGATAACTAAGAATGGGGATCTTAGAGGAGTGTGCAGGTCACCTGAGAATTAATTTGTCAACATGGAGCTCTATGTAGTCGAATAATATATAACTATAAGGTCCATCTCTGATTTGGTACTTTGACAAGAACTATGAAGGGATGCAAGAAAGGAAAAGGAAGCCATGTCAAAGTACATTTGGGTAGGTAAAGTATAGATAACAAAGACTTCCTTGCATAGAGTACCTCAGTGAAACAAAACCATTGCCTACAATTGAGGAGATGGGGAGTTAATCAGATTATGAGACCTCCGAGAAGAGTGTGGAGTGTGAGGTCTAAGGACCAAGGATCATACTATGTGAGATAACGGTAAGTGAAAGAAGAGTGAAGTGTGGAGGAGTGTGAGGGTAGTGCTAAAGAGAAGTTAGTCGAGAGTCATTAACAAGGGAGGCAGAGCACAAAAGAGGTGTTGCTGTGAGCATCAAGTAGAGATATGTTTCATGAGAGCATAGAAGACAGAGTGCAAAAGTTGAATGTGAAAAAAACTATTTTTGGTATTTTACTTGTAATATTGTATGCCTCTTTTTTCATCTTGAGAATTGTATGAAATATTAGAACAATGGCAAGGGCAGGTTGGTGCATGCATACTAAAGAAGTTAGTGCCTCTTGGCAAGTGGGTTCTTGCTTACCAAAGGGAGTCAGTGCCTCCTGTGAGTGGGTTCTCACAAAAAAACATATCTAATTAAGTGGTTGCTTAATGTACATCATAAACAAACAACAAATTTGGTGGTTTTTTCCCTTTGGGTTTCCACATGAAAAACACTATGTCAAATGTGTGTGTGTTGCCCATACAATTGTTGTATGAATATGTGCGTTTGAAATTTTTGATTCACTACTCTTGCAGATGATTTCTCTCACATGTGAAGGAATATAAGAATGGAATATAAGAATAACAAATAAAAAAGGAAATCGTTTCATAATTACTGATTCAACCCCCCCAGCAATTCCTTATTCTAATATGTGGATCAAAATGCATCATCTTAGACTATGGAATTTTTGGATTGATATCATCTCGTCATGAGAAAATTGCAGGAAAATGCATCTTATCATGTCATCAAAATATGGTGGATAAGTATATGATGGAGGGAAGCCTGCTTAAATAGTCTCCTATAGTTAAACTTACAAGTTGATCGATCAAGATAAAGCACGGGAGAACTAGTTTGCGACCACTATCCAAGATTGGAGATCATTGAAGATTCTGCATCACTAAACCTTGTAGAGGTGAAGAGAAATCATATTCAAGAAGACATGCAACACCTAGCAGAAACAATGGCTTGACATGTCCACATCATCAAGTAGTGCATTTCTATAATGTCATGTCATGTCATGAGTGGTCATATGTGACATCACTATTGTGGATCTTGTATATTGTATGCAAAATGTATTGTAAAGTGCAAGTAAAATGGACACACATGGAATGTATAGATTCATGTAAGTTGAAAAGTCATAGGAAGTTAAACAATCATTAAGGTAGTTAAAGATTCACCCTTGGTTATATATACTCCCTTATTGTATGAGCAAAAGAATTTTCAGCTTGGCTCCTCCTGCAAGGCATTAGAGTGATCCGTTAGTTCTTTGAGGACCAGGGAGTGGACCCAATGCTCCACTACTTGACCTAGTGATTCACATTATAAACAAGTTCCTTGGAAATTTTACTTAATAGAAGAAGCCTTTAAGGCTAGCACGTTCTTCATGCATGGTTATGAATGTTAGTAAGACGATTATGCAAATGCTTGGATTTCATGTTTGCTTTCATATGTGGTAAGATAGTTGAACTATTTTGGTTATTTTAGTACTTCTCTTACTGAGAAAGTATTGTAATGGTTGTTATTGATATCCCATCATTGTGGACTATTTTGTAGACTATTAGACAAATATTTCTTTATTTGTTGGTTGTAACAACTATCACATTTTCTATGGACTATTATGTTGCATGTTAGATGGATCCTTATAGTTCATGTGTGTCTCTCCTTGGGTGGTATTATTACCTCTTAGTTAGAGGCTCACATTTCTCCCCTATTTGCAACAGAACAACCTTGACACATTTACAACTGAAAACTCACCAAGCACACCTTCTTAATTTTAGAAGACACCATGGCATCCCTCTCTCTTATTGATAGTTATAGACAAGGAAAATATTTAAGGATTCGACAACTAGCCTTTTTACCAGATGGGACTCCTACACCAAAAGGTGTGAGGTCTAATTAGGACTTCACATCAAGGAGATCCCTTGAATGTTGCTGGATCGAGCACCATCAACATTTTTGGTACTAGAAAGATGGACACCCATGTTTTATGGTTGATAACCCCACCAACCCCAACATATCATCTTATGGTCAAGGAAACAAAGTTCATTGTACATCCCCTACTCGTGTTTTTGAAGTTGGTGACTCTTCTCTACCCAAGCCTAAACGGACTTGTGAAATCCCATATGATTAGGTTTAGCCCATCTTTTCTAAAACATGTTAGTTTGCAAAAGTTTTTGGATTGATTCGTGGAGTACTCAATCTTCCATATTCTCCGAAGAATAAAAAAACCACCCCCACAGGGATAGCGGTTTATATTCTTGAATATTTGGTTCTTACCACCCTCGATGAATTAGCAGATTGTGTGCAAAATGTAGAAGAGCATCCACTCTTTCAAGGTGGTGACAGAGATAACCACTAGTACAAAATGGCTACTTAGTTACTAAAAAAATGACTAAAATTTACATGTAAATGACTATTTTTTGGTAGGTGAGCAATAGTAGCTAATTTATAGTATCTTATAATGCGACTAACTTTTAGTCATTTTTAGCTTAGTCATTAATTGATTGTCTCAATTTTATTGTCTAGTAGTATATTTGGTTATTAATTTGGTCATTTATTTAATCATTGATTTGGTCATTAATTTCCACAATTAATGACCAAATATACAACAAAATATATTACTAAATGATCACTAGAGAAATTGAATTAATGACCAAAGAAATATGACCAAATGTTGTTCGTGTTATAAGATCTTGTAAATTAGCTACTAATAGTCATATATATTGAAATTTGAGTCATCGTTCAAAACCAATTAATGACCAAAGAAATATGACTAAATTTTGGTTATGTTATAAGATACTGTAAATTAGCTACTAATAATTGTGTATATGCAAAATTTAGTCTTCATTTGTAATAAAAATGTATCATTTGTTGTAGTCGTTTATCTTTTTTTGGTAGTTTCAAATTAATTATATAAATCACTACTTTAATAGTTTATATTCATTTCATTTAATTTCATTAATTATCGTTATAAACAACTAATTTAGTTGTATATTTATTTTATCTCTGTTCATCATTAATAAACATAAACTACCAATTTAGTAGTTTTAGATTGATTTTATGTGTTCATTACCAATCAACATAAATTAATTAGTATTATTTTGCAACTAAATTAAAAAAATGTCATACAATATTGTACATATTTATCTAATATGAAAACGCAAAGTTACATAAGTTAATTACAATACAAAGTAATATCAAGTGCAACTATAAATAATTTCTACCACATAAATTATATTATATAAAATTTCAAGTATTACAATAGGAGTTTCTGACTTAATATTGGTTGGAGTACAATTTACACATGAAATATTGTTTCATCACTTCAAAACATTATCATTGTTTTTCCAAGACCTTTCCGGTGAATTCACCAACTCTCAAGACTTGACCATTAGTATCTATGTGTGTGTCTTATGCCGGATAATGGATCTACAGGTACCACTAAACCAATTCTCTTGTCTCTCTCTCTCTCTTTAATTTGTATTTTCTCGCTCTAGTGCTATTGTTCTCTTCTTTCTTCAATTCTTGCTTCTTACCGTCAATACTGAGTTCCTTTTCTGAGAAAAAGAAGAAGAAGATACAATGCAGAGTATAAGACATGAAAGCCAATGAACACTGGGATATAAACTAAAGTAGACTATAAAGGATTTATATGATATATACCTGAACATCAACAATATTGTTAATGTCATTTTTCCCCATAAAAGAAAGAAACTCGAACAAGTTTTCATCAGTTGGGAAGCAGTAGCTGCTATGTGGTTACATGACCTATATAAGCAAAATCAAATGTCACCATCGAATAAATTGTGTACCTACTATGCTCTTAGTGTACAACATTTGTTGATGAAATATTATGTTCAACTAATGTAATAAAATAGACACTTACATTTCTATCCCAATATTTTGAGTTCCCATACTTATGGTACACTGCAATTTTGATTTTATGCAACATAATCAAGCACAATAGAGGTGGAAATTTCAAATAAGAATGTCTCATGCTCCACTTTTGTAGTTGTGTATTTTCCTCTAGTTATCTTTAAGGAGTGACACTTAAAAATAACAATTTGTCAATAGAAATCTAATGGATGGATCAAAGTATTGCTACCAAAATATTACAACAAGAAACTAAAAAAGAAAAAGAAAAGACTTTGTAAATTCTGATACTAACTCGGAATATAGCTTCAATATAATAATCTTCAATTGTTAGTGTACTATTCCAGGGGAAAAGGAATCCAATTCCTAGAAGCCAACAAATTATGTATGCCCCTTGTTTTCCCTATAATTAATTGAGAAAGATTAGCACATTAACTTTCCATTTAGAATCTTTGAAATGATTCTATAAATATTCAAAACAAACTTAATGTTACACATTCTTTTTTCTTTGATGTAGGCAAAACTGAATATGCTAACATGTTTTTGAGTTGGAGAGTTATGTAATTCATCGTGTCCAAAATCATTCCTTATTGTTATGACTTCTTTTATTTAATGATCATGCAATAGGCCTATATTTGATGAGACCACATATTTTTCAGAATATATTCCATTTCTCTAATTCAAAGCAAAATTTCCTTCCATTTTATGACATTCAAACAAACTATAACCCTTTTCCTTTAACAAGTCATTGTTGTAATATACTCCTAGAAAGACAGCTACGTAATGAAGTTATTAGTGGTGTAATACTAATAAATCACAAATACATGCAAGAAATAACACCACTATGTCCTAAGCATGCCAAATATTTATCCTCTTCGTTGGAAATATTACTTCATGAAAACAACATATTTGACAAAGCGATTTTCTTTTAAGTAACCAATGGTAGTGTATCCAACAACATTGACATTTTATATTGGCATGCCCTCAAAATGTGTGGAAGTATCAAACAAGTGTAGTGCACTTCCCTATACACACTCCTCTTTTTCCATGTGTCTTCGTAGGAAACCCTCAACTTCAATACTCTTGCAAGTACTACTACAAAGTTCTATCTCTAAAGGCACTGAGATGTCAAATCGAAGAATGTATTGTATCTTGGTTCTAAATGATAGACAGAGTGATGGAAGCATCAATGGATCCTATGCTCGATTATATGTCTCTATGAAATAGCGTGAAGGAAATTGTCTCTATAAGTATTTAGGTCCAACTCAACATGAACAAAGAAACAAGGTTTGACTTAAAATCAAGCAAGACATAAGAGTTAATTTAGGAAATTTGGTCAAAAGAAAATAATTTGGACAAAACTTTTATTTTTTTAATGCCAAGTTTTTTGGATTCTTTCCCAAGCCCAAGTCACATCCTAAGATAGTTCTTCTCGAGTTTGAGTTAGACCCTAAATTTTGTCCAAGTTAAGCTTTGACTCCATCTAATCTTCTCATATTTAGATACCAACTCAGTTAGAGTAGCCAAGTTAACTCAGTTGAGTCTAGTAACTATGGTTACAAGTATCTTTACCAATTAAGGTAACAATGGCCCAAACATGATATCAAAAATAAATACAATGTGATGTATAATTTCTTATGATTTAGGATTGATACATTTCAGATGATGGAAATGTTATGATGTCATGTATGGATAGGGTTGACAAGGATATGGTGAAATGTTCAAAGGATACAGGCTATCACAAATGATGGTACTATAATTCAAGACCAGTTGACTTCCTATGAATAATTTTGGTTATACTTATAGGACCATTTATTGAAGATGTGTTGGAAAAGATATCAAAAGTTTTGTGTTAGGTCATTTTTAGTTTTGATATCAACCCCAATGAACAATTTAGCTTTAGGCATATAACAACATGCCTTTCGAGAATTAATATACAAGATTTAATTGGTTTGATAGTCACTCCCTTGAGATCTTATTGTCGACATAAAAGGACAATGTATAAATGTGTACTATACAAAGTGATAATCTCATATGAAGCTTCCCATAATTTTTCTTAACTATCATTGGAATTATCTTATCGTGGATTTGATTTTTACTTTAGATGCAATGGGTTTTAAGCTTGAATGAACTCCTTTTTTCATTAGATTTTACATGTACATTACAATTCCGTAAAAGGTAAACTATTCTTAGTAGTAAATCACAACATAAACTATTGAAACAGAATTAATAAATCTACAATTCAGAAGATGTTACACTATGACTTATTGAACTGATTCATATATTCAGTCATGGTCTATCTTATCTTGATTTTATAATGAGGACTATAACCAGATTCTAGGAATAGATATATTAGGATTATTTTGGGTAACTTCTAGATCTATAAAACAAATGTAAGAGGAATTTAAGGTTTTTTATGAATTTAAGATGGTATCTTTTCCTTTTATTCCCCTTGGGAAAATGGGGTTTAATAAATTCTTGACAAGTTGTTTTATTGAAAGTATGAGGATGCCTAAGGCTGCAAAATACATGCCTAATTGTCCCTATCCTTATTCAAATTGTCCAAAAATCTATCATGTGAGTTTTCTATCATAGACAAACTCTAAGATTATGAGGTGTAGGTCTATTAAGAATTAATCATTTGTGTGTACTACCATGCATAGAGAGATACATAACAAAATGTGATGAATCCTAAAAAAATACAATGTGAAAAATCATTGTGTGAAATGTATCAATATGCTCATCTCAGTTTTAGTTGATTTACAAAATTCGTTTCCAAAACAGCCACTTGGAACTTCTGCTGAACTGATTTTTCATTAGCATATATGGTATAGAAGGAAAAACAAGTTTCATTTGTGTATATGGTATAGAAGGTGATAAAAAATTCATTTGGCTATTAAGTGCATCTTGAGTTCCTTTTGGAACTATAAAACTAGAAATCTGTAAGCTAGACTTTGTTGGTGGTCCTTAAGGAGGAACCACCCATGGCCCAAGGAAAGGTAAGTGAATAATACAAGGAGAAACACCTCCTAGCGTAGGGTAGTATCCAAGTTGTACATATTGATAGAGATTCTTTATTGCAGTCATTTGATGGGGTTCAAGATGAAAACTCCTACGAATGGTGGACCACTGCACCCATTCATTCACTGGAGTACTCCATACTTGTGGTGCCAATGTGAGTGGGCAAGGTGGACTCATTATTTTCTTAGGGGTATTCTTGCTCCCACCCCTCCCTAAGTTAGAAGTCCCAGTCATTGTAGTAGAAAATAAATGGCTCCTTGACACTGCCTAGTTTTTGGACCTCATTCCTGAAATAGGATTCCTTGCATTAGTGGCATTAATTGATGCAAAAGGAGTTTTAATATCCACGACTTCAATAATCTTTTTAGATATTGTTGTTGTTGTGCTTGAGAAAGGAGTGTGAAAAAATATTTCTGAGGTATTAGAGAATGCCTTCCCATGAATACGATCTACAGCAATATGCCAAGCATTCTCTCACATACTCCTACATCCATCTGATGGAGAGGAACCATTTTGAGATGCTAACACACAATATTAGCACAAAATCAGACTATTCATCTCAGAGATATTGGAGAGACAAAAAATAAATAAAAATGAAATATTACATAAACAATGATCATCCAACATAAATAACAATGTCAACATAGAGCATGGTCACACACATCCCCCTATATCAGAAAAATTTCTATCACCAGAGCCTCATTTGGTAATGAGGCTTGACTACCAAAATACATCATGCATTGCTAGTAAGAATGTAGATCCCAATAAAGAAAAAATGTGGGTTCTAAGATAGAATAAACACAATAGAGATAACTTACATAAGAGAGTTATACATAAGGATATGTGCACCCACTAGCTATGAATCTATGAAATGTTGTTGAAACAACATTGATGTTGGTACTACTGTTGCATTCAAATATGGTGATGTTGATAACTACGTGGTATCTAATGGTGTAAATTATATGCCAATATCAGGAAGATTTGTATGAGAAGGCTTTTGTTCTGGTTTAGTCCCAATTTTTGAGGAATGACTCCCTGGTCTGACCGATGCAATACAGGTCATGGTTGTAGACTATTTCTTCATGATATTTATTTAATATACACAGTATGCAAGTGTCCTTATAAATTTTAATTATAAATGGGGATTGCCCCTTTGATTTTATTTATTTATTTATTTAAAAAAGAACATAAAGCGAGAAGTGATAGGGAACATTGCCTCTGTGTATCCTCAAGTTGACATCTTGATGAGGTGGATTTCAGTGATAATAGTTTTCAATCCCTTCCTAGCATTAATTCTCACTAGTGTTAGACTATGTGAAGAATGGATACAAGTCAAAACATGGCCTTGAGGTTGAATAGATGGTCATTGAATTCTGATTGGATGATGGGATAGGGCTATGGATGATGTGTTGTAATGGAAGGGTGGGGATTCTCTTTGTTTTAGCCAATTAACTCAAAGAAGGCTATCCCCCAGGTCTTGGAGCCATAGAGGACAATGTGTTTGATGATTGTTTCCAAGAGGTATATCTCAGCCAAGATATCTCTAGGAAGTGGAGTTGAAATCACTCTCTTGAATCAGGAAAGTGAACCATATGCCTTGTTAAGACTAGGCTAAAAATCATGCCTCAAATTGAATAAAGGCCCTAATGACTGAACCCCCATGTACAATTAAGGTTAATTGTGAATTATCAAAGGTTCCAGATGATTGATAAGGCATCAATATGTTTGTGTAGCTCCTCGGGTGATTATGCCAAGAAGATTATATTTTTTGCATGTTTTTGACATGCTTCACGTTCATCTTTCCTAGTTTCGCATGCTACAGAAGCCTTGTTCTGTGAAGAAAGATCAATTAAGAGTAAGAGATTTTTGATATAAACTATTTTTAATTCAGCAAAGCTAAAGAAAGGACCCACTCCAACCTAGACCAAACAATGAAGTCATAAAGAATAAGGCCTCAGAAATTAAATAATTGAAAACCTTTAGAAAAAAGAAAGGAATATGGCTTCAATCACCACAACATATTCAATCATTCCAAAAGACATTGTAATGAACATAAGCTTCAATTGTAAAACTTGTTCTACATGAAGAATTCCATTATGTTAACATAATAAAAACAAATTTCACATAATTAATGAAAGTAAACCTTAATCACTTCTCTTGGTTGGCTATTCTGAAAGGGTTTCCAACATTCAACATTTTTATCTATCTCACCATATGCTCCATTGGAATTGTAAGGTAATGGCCTCTTTGAATGCTCATTGTTGCCTACAACATCCCCTAGCTCCCTTATAGAGTGTTTCAATTTTTGATGAAGTGACTAAAGCAATAGAATACATAGAAGATTGTGATATTTCATAAATAATTGGAGAAGCCATGGAAGAGCTTACTAATACAAAAGGAAATAAACAAGACATGGAGATTGTAATTATCCTAAACATTGTAAAAAAAAATCTTAAAAAATTATGGAAGAAAAATATGACTACGCAGAGCATGAAAATACTGAAGAACGAGAATCTTATTACATACATATAAGTGTGGATGGTGAAACTCAAGTTGAAGATAAAAATGTAATGTTCAAAAGGGTAGGCTTCAATTAGTCCTCATTTTCTGATATGATACAGTATATCCAAGTGGTCCCACATACTGTATATTCTAGTGCTTTAAGAAGAGATCTGGAGAGGGACAAGACATGGTAGATCTATTAGATCAACAAGGCAAAGGACGAGGATAAATTTGTCCTGTAAGGCATGAGTAGCAAGGTCAAGGGAAAGGAGGGCCAAGGGGTGGCCTAGTATAGTCAAAAGGGAAAGAAGAAGGATCTAAGAAAGATCAAGTTCTTCAATTTCCATGATTTTGGACACTATGCCCCAATGTGTCCTAAGCAAAAGGAGGCTTCCATTAAGAATCATGTAGCTGCATCAATGAGGGTATATGCATTTTTTACCTAGTTCAACAAATATTTAGTATTGATAGATTGCATGGAAATATCAATAGACAATAGTGTATGGTATATTGATTCAAGATCATCCTTCCATGTGATCAGGAAGAAGAAGAGTTTCAGCCACCTAAAGGAGAAGGACATGCAGTTTCGTATAGAGCTAGGAGACAATGGCATGTATGCAAGTAGAGGAATTGGTACTATCAGTTTGAAGAGGGAGTAGAGTAATCCTCTTCATCTTAGAGATGTCCTATATGTTCGAGGATTAAAGCAGAACCTTGTTTCAATAGACACTACCCTTGAGGACAATGGTTATGATGTCACCTTCAATAAAGTTAAGGTGATTTAAATAAAAATCACACTTTACAACAATATCTTTTGAAAATAAAACTCTTTATTGCCAGATCAAATGAAAATTTTTGTTTTCTTTTCTATAGAAAACTCTCTATTTTATATTTTTACATTTTTTTTAAAGTAACATTGACAATCACTCACCTTATAATGCCTGAAATGGCACATTTTGAGCACTCTCTTGACCTGTGAGAGTGGATTCTTATACATCTTCCACATATGAGATTTATATACCTATAGAAATCACATTTATATGTTAGTTGAATCATTTGAAAGAACATTATTTAGAATTTGTATTTAGCATTGATGGGTTGAAAAACTTTTCATTTTTTAAACAAGTTTAATATTAAACTTCAACCTTCTATGCAATTCCATGATGCCACAACTCACTGGACCTTTTTCTCTAACCATTGGTAATTACACACATGTCCCTTATTTCAAATTGGCACCCTACAAAAATATATTTATGGCCATCTCTAACTATTTGAAGTTGCTTAAAGATCCTTGATTTCAAATTGACACCATTTAGTTTAATTATTTAAGTGATTGTTGTTTTCTTTCTAAAATAATCAACAATTACTATCTAACATAAAGATGTTTAATAAACATTGTGTGCTAAAGTTTAATCAATATTATATGCCATTCCATAATACCATGCATTGTTGGATTGTTTTCTCATTTCCTTTTCAAGTTTAAATACCAAACTTTTTACTTATTTTTAATTAACACCGTATAAAAAAAATCAATCATATATTACAAAGGACTCCATGCCTCTTAAGGTTAAATAGGGTAAGCTTAAATAGGGTGATGTATAAGCGTTGTTTTTACAAGCCACGTGAAACACAATTGTTCTTCACCCACATATTTTCCTCAAAATACATAACCTAATATTTTCTAATACAAGCTAATTATAAAACTTTCCCTCCCAATAGCTTCACTGAAGCTGATAGCTGCACATTCTTCCAAAAACCTTCATTGAAAGCCAAAGGCGTTTGAATCAAAGGTGTCTTCCAAAATCAACAAAATGGTAATACAAAACCAATTTCTATATCCATTTATTTCTCTAAATCTTCACAAAATCCAGTGACTGTATTTTATTCTCGAAAGCTTCACAATAGCCAAAGTACTCATCGAGAATGAATAAATAGTGATAAATTACTTAGAAAAATCATTTTATTCTCCAACTTCTCATGTAGTTAATAATCCTAACAAATAATTTATTTATAATTAGAACTAAGCAGTGTCATTTTCCAAGAGATTATCTCAACCCGTAACATTTCATGGTCAATACATGCTTGGCACATTCTTAACTAGACATCTCAATTGCTTGATAGCCCTGAAGGAAGATGAAAACACACGTCACCTTTTCCTTTGTCTTCATCGATCTACCCTCTCTTGTCTCTCTCTAGATCTCTTCCTAAAGCACTGGCATATACAGTATGTGGGACAACTGGCATATACTATATAATATCAGATGATGGGGACTAATTGAATTCTACCTTTTTCAAAATTATATTTTTGTGTTCAACTTGATTTTCATCATCCACACTTATAAGTATGTAATATGTAATATGATTCATGTTCTTCACTATTTTTATGCTGGCATAGAGTCATATTTTTCTTCCATAATTTTTTAAGAAAACTTTTTTACAATGTTTAGGATAACTGCAATCTCTATGTCTTGTTTATTTCCTTCTGTGTCAGTAGGTTCTTCCATAGTTTTTCTAATTATTTATGAAATATCAAAATCTTCTATTTCTTCTATTGTGTTAGTCACTTCACAAAAAAATGAAACACTTTGTAACTTAGCTTGATATTGATTAGTGTTGCTCCCCATTTTATTGTATTTTATTTATAGAATAATGCTAGCTTCTTTGGACTTAGTTTCACTGGAATTATGGAAAAATGATTTCATCCAAGCTTTGTTGAATGAGATACAATGATATTGCATCATCCTTTCCTTTGCTAGGAATTTATCCTCCAACCTTCAATCAAGCCTTCATAGACTTCCTCATTTGAGGATTCTTCACTTCCATTAGACACAATATATCATAAATATTCTACACACACTTTGGTTCTCATAGTAAATACCCCCAAAATCATAATTTTTACCATAGAAACTAAGGGGTGGTAGCAGGACCATGGGGATGCAAGCCTCCAACTCAATACATTCACCATTGTCCATTGGGCCAAAGCCACCCCCCACCCATAATAAAGGTGATAGGGTTATATGATTCAAGGTTCGGTGCCAAGAGTTATAGACTCAACAGGACTCCAAACAAGAACTAGCTCAAGATCTAACCATAACATTAGCCTCTAGTGCAAACACACAAATATATATATATCTATATATATGTTTTATTATATGCCATGTATATGGATTGTTATGCTTGTGCATAGTCTAGAACATCTTGGTATAGGCTGATGACTAATGAACTTTCACAAGGCCAAGTCCACATTACAAGTCATATCCAAATATTACTGTGAATTTAACCTTGACCAAACATATAAGGCATTAAGCCCAAAACTTTAGTACAAGACTCAACCATGTTTATAAGCTCCTTTATATATATATATATCATGGGATGGGGGATAGGAATGACAAAAAATTATTTAAAAACAAAACAAAACAGAAATTTTAGAAAATAGGATTTTGATACAACTCCATAAAAAGAACAATTCTAAAATAAGAGTCCCAAATGACCTTGATGGTGCATATATGAAAACTTCAATGAAAGAATAATAAATTAGGGTGGAAGATTGTACCAAGCAATGGAGTGAAAACTGCTTATAAAAAATTAAAAACGGCTGCCCATAATGAAAATGTACTAAGTATTCTAATGTACACTGGGTAGCTGATATTTAGCATGGCTAGAGTGTCAAATTAGTGAATAAAGAATTTCTGCCACATGACTGAGTTTTGATAGGATGCATCTAGACATCTCCATAGACATCTCCAAAATCATCAAGAGATGTCATCCAAACTTCCCAAGTTTTGGAAGGGAAAGATACCAAGGTGTGACAGTGATGGGGGATTTTCCCTATAATGCCCATGAAGATGGGTTCCATGAAAACATTGTATTTATGCAATGTTTGGTCTTCCTTGATACTCATTTGTTTTGCTTCCATGGAGAATGTGATCATACCACTCTATTTTGATGTGCTTCATTCCAAAGAAGCCAAAGTTGGCAATTGGTAGAGGTGTTAGTACTAGCCAATTGCGAGCTATTGCTCAAGTTCATAACTTTAAGGACATTAATCTTGTTGTCATACTTTGAACCAGTTATAAGGCTTTCAAAAAAAAGTAAAGTTAAATTGAATCCACATATGGTGTTTGTGATTAGGGTATCTAGTCACACTGCTATACACATGACTTCTTCAATAATGGAGAATGTTATACACGGCAACATATCACATGGTTACATAAAAAATACTACAGAATGATGAGCTTAATAAGTTGGTCATAAAACGAATAGTATATGTTTTACCTATCGGATTCTCAGACAAATGAACTCCTGTAGAATACACATTTCTTGCCTGCACTGCGTACTTCCTATCTCTTCTTATTCCTCTTTTCACATCCCTAAATATGATCTTCTCAATCTCGTACAATACAATCATCATCACATTCAACTACAGGCCCCAAAAACATTTTACCATTACACTTACCCCAAATAAGTACTATTGGCCGACTCATTACAGTGTAGTTTGTTATGCAAACAGATCTTGTTGGACATGGTATATTTCTCAACGGTGAACTGTGTATAACTAGCGAACTCATTTAGCTGCATAGATTTCCCCTGGGGAATATAGAGATACTCATTTACATCGAAGAAAAAGGTCCAATTTGCCATGAATTTGTACCTGTGAAAACAACCATTCACAACCAGAAACTGATTATGATAATACCCATCATATTGTTCCTGCTCGGCTATATTTTGCAACGTCACACAACCAGCTGGAATCCATGGCTCCAACACCTTTATAATTTGGGAATGGACTCCACCAGCATCGTGAAAAAAAAAAGTTTGATCGAGGGCCAAAGAATTTGGCATGATAAGTCATCCATTTTTCTCATTCTCTAAGGACTCAGGTCACCGTACAGAGAGGAGCCACAATAGAGATAATCATAGGGAGGAGCTTGGCTATAAACAGAGTTATTGTATCTACCTTTTTCTTCCTTGAGAGGAACGATTCTCTCTGGTTTCCCAAAATTCTCGCCATGGAGTGCATGAAGAATGAGCTCTCCACCATCGCCATTCGTGCCCACGCTCTGAGAAAACGTAGAGTTGACAACAACGACCATATAAACTCGGCCATAGCCCGAGTCTGGGAGCATTTTGTAGGCATTGCCTTCATTCTTGCAGCAAATGAACTTTTTGGGATCCATTCGCATTCAAATCGTGGCTTTTCGTAAACATGGAGAGGCTTGGAAGCAAGCCCAACTACATCAAACGTGGCTGGACCTCCTCTGTATGCCCCCATTTGGATAAACAAATATGCAGCATTCTCATATGGACGAAACACCAGCTTGTTGTTTTTTTCTTGCTCAATTGCTTTCTTGGTGGCTTTTTTCATTTTACTGTTAGGAATAGTATTCAGATTTGTCATCTGATACATTTGATCCATTTTTCTGATTTGGATACTGTGTCCATAAGGATACAAATATTCCTCGAGAAATATTAGGGTAGGATTTGTACACAAGGGGATATCCTGGGGCATAAACTGGGCTAGTATCAACAAAAGCCCCATAACCATGATGGTCCCCATGAGAACCTTGGTCTCTATGCACCATATGGAAATAAATCCAGGCACATCCTCTTTCTCTCTGTTCTTTACCACTGAGATCATAACAGAAACCGAAAGCAAAAAAAATCCTAAAATATATATCTCTATCATTAAGCCCACAATAACACTGATTTCAATATGTCATGGCGCTTCTGAATCGAAGAAGATCATGTTATTAGAAAAATTGAATGCGGGGTTATATGATTTACAAGTGATATAATAAATGGAGGATGCGGGGTTTATAGAATATGGGTGTTTTTTTTTTTCTACAGCAAAATCTCTGTTTTAGATTTTTTTTTTTTTTTTCAAAGAAAATGGAAACTAAATCACCTTATAATGCCCAGCATGGCGCATTTCGAGCACTCTCTTAACCTGCCAATTCATTCATGTAGATCGCTTGCATATGTTCGGCCGAGAACGACATGGCCACGAGCCGATCGATTATATACGACATGTCGAGATCGAATACGGCCACAACGAACCTCCTCGTCTTCTTTGAAACTAGGTTTCGAATGTAGGAAGCCCTAGACACAAAGTTGAGAAATTTTTAGTGTTGCCTGATCCCCCATCCATCCCCAGACTTGGCCCTTGTTGTTCCTTTTCACAAACAAAACCCGCAACTAAATTTAACAGGACCTCAGCTAAACGAACCCTCTGAACCTGTATATTTTCTTATTTTTCTTTCTCACGCCCCCGGTGAATTTTTCAGCATTTATTGGGGGCATTTTTTTGTTTGTTTCACTTGCTCCACATCCGATCTATCTCATTTGTCGAAGAAACCTTTGTTCTAATCCCCATCGGTGACCAAATTCAAACGAGTGCTTGAAAATTCCCCATGGAGGAGTTTGCAAACGATCCATCGATTATAAATGGAAGCAATCGCATTTGGCCCTGTACAATGAGAAATTCAGAACTATTTGTAGTTTTAAGCTCACGTCGTTTTCAACACTAACCGCATTGCTTTCACTCTCAGGTCGTTTTCAACTACAATTGTCCCATTATTTTTCCTCTCTTTGTTTCGTTCTTCTGTCTTCTGCAACGATTACAATAGGGAGATTGGAGAGATTGGGATGACTGGGGTTTCTGTTGAATTTTATGGTCCGAGGTAGTCGAACGCGGGACCTTAGAAATTGTGGCCCAGATTCATCTATTATACTAGTGCACGCACGACATTTGAATAGCGTGGGAGTGTGAAAGGCAAGTAAATTTAGGGCTTTTAATTTATTTATTTTCAATTTCTTTGATATTTCAATTAGAAGCAAACATCAAGAAGAACAAATTAATAAATGACTTTTAGAAATAGGTCTTTTAGGATAAATAAAATAACACAAGGCACTACTCCAATGAAACTTGATAGCTAAGTAGGTGGTTTTTTTTCAAGTTTCTTGATAGACTGACTTGTTCGACTTTTTCCTTCAGTTTCACGCTACATCGACTTGTTCCACCTCACTAGTTGGATTGACTTGTTGCTCTAGTGAGAGAGGAGAATGCAGAGGGCTTTTTTTTTAAAAGGTATCAATAGTCAAATGAGGCTTTTGAGATGCATTACATTATACGAATCAAGTTAATGTTTTGAAGAATAATGTTTATGGGTTGTTTGGGGGTGTTTTGAAGGATAATGTTTATAGGTTGTTTGGGGTGTTTGATATTAGGAATGAAGTTAATGTCTTGAAGTATATTATTTTGTAAGCATTTTTTAATAAGTTTTATGTTTATATTAACTTGTTTTTATAGATTAGTATTAGAAAAATATTTAAAAGATTAATAAATTTAAAAAAGGGAGTTTTATAAGATGAATTAGAGGATAAACAAAGTTAA
>APFE030153101.1:0-29843 GCA_000404065.3 Pinus taeda
ATGTCTCTACATTGCTCTATATTTAAGCCTTTGCCATGGTTTGCCTCTTCATTTGGTCCTAATGATGAACCACACTTGCTAGTTCGAAACACATCAGCCAAAAATTTCTCTTATGTGATTTCTACCGAAATACTTTGCTTAATTCCTCATCCTCTATTTCAACTTTATGTTTGCCCTTTTCTATTTTTGATACTTTTTGCTTTGTTTCTTCTTATTATACTATAAATCTCTGTTGGTTTCATTGGCTTCTAATCCTCCATAAATTTCAACTTCTGGCATCTTCACAGGGATCTCCTCATGCTTTTCAACCTTCGGTTGGCTAGATTCTCCTTTGGTATCATGGGCTACAGCTTGAGAAGGAACAATGTCTTGGCCTCTTTTTGATCTTCGAGGTATAGGTGGGTTTCAATTCCTTTTCCTCAATTGTTCTACCTGCTTATTCAACTCATGAATATATAAAATATTAATGAGACTGTGATGACAAATATCATGAGCTTGTAATTCAGGTCTATTCCTTGCCTTAGTGCACATTTTCAACAAATTTTAATGTGGGCAATATGGAAAATTCATTTTCCTAAAGCTTGTTAAGTGACAAAGAAACCTCATGTGATATAGGTTAGCTTTGGAATACCTACCTTCATAGGTGAATAAAAGATGGACAATTCTAAGTGTAGCAACCCAAGCATTTTAGGGTACACTTCAAAGTACATGCCATCAGATTCAAACCTCTTCATGTGGCAAGACCAACCCATTTTGTAATACCTAAGACCTATAAACACCTTTATTGACCTTTAAATAACCTAACATAGGACTGCAAGATGACTAGCAACCTTTTTGCACTCGAAAACAACAAATATGGGTTTGCTGGAAAAGCTTATTTTAAGAAAAATAGGGAAAACTAGGGTCTTATTTTACATGGCTCAAATGGGCTAAAAAATGAGGGAAATTTTCATATCATGCAAGAGGAGTACTAATATTTCATAAATCACCAGTTGATCTCTTAGAAAATATTTTGTAGCGTTGCGCCACTTGATTTTTTACTATAGGTCAAATCTCTAAGAATATTTATATCACACTCCTTAGTGAAATGGGGAAAAATATTTCTAGAATCTATAGGCACAAATTCCTATGGACATTTATTTGTTTCTATGCACTGGGGTTCATTAGAGTGTCCTTCCACTAGGCCACGTTGTCATGTTGTAGTAAAATCCTCAAATTTCTAATGGAATTTTTGGACAAATCCTTGATTTCAATTGGTGTTAAATTGATGGTATAATACATGGAGTGAGTTGATATGGGAGAATTAGGGGATACATTAAGCCTTTTAATGTCTAAGCAACTGTATAAGTTATTACATAAGTGATATTTTCTCATGTCATTGAGGGTGGTATAAGCATTGAACAACAAAGAAGAATGTCTCTAATGGGGTTATGGGCATTGAAAAACAAAGAAGAAGAAAAGCATTTGAAGAGAACAAATACAATGTTCTCTTCAAATTAATAATTAAAAATAAAAATTTATATAGCTTTATAAGAAATCCATTATCATAATATTATAAGATTGTAATTAAGAAATAATATATTAAATAAGTCAAAAAATTAAAATTCAATATATTAAATAAATCAAACAATTAAATGAAAATTCATTTTTCAAGACAACCCTAATTACTAATCAAACCCTAATTTCATATTAAATCAATTAATCACATTAGACTGATATAATAAATAAAATATTTAAGAAGAATGGAATCTCCATTAAATCAACTAATAATTTGAACCATTTTCAATTATTAAACAATTAAACAAACATAAATTACAATTCTTTCCAAATATCAAATAAACCTAGCTGAGTAAATAATGTCTAAAGACATTGTTTCTAAAATCCCACTGGTCATGATGACCAAATAACATGGAGTCCTTCTGCCTTTAAATAAGCTACAATAGAAATTAATACCATGGGGAAAGCCATGGGTTCTCATAATACAATGAGTAGAACACTCAGAACAACATACATAAAGAGGAGGTCGAACAATATACACCTAGAAAAGAGGCAAGTGGTGAAAAACGAACTCATACATTAGAAGCCTCAGATTCTAACAAATAATTCTTCACAACTACAAAAGAAACCAATTGACTATTGTATCATCCAAACCCAACACTAGTGGCTTAAATTCACAGCCAAGTCTTTGATCAACCCAAGACATTGTACTTTTCTAAAATCAAATGAAAACAAATCCTTGTACGGTCTAGTGATGTCCAATCCTAAATTATCCATAACAATCTTGGGCATCAAATTGTTTGAAGCCCTTGAATCAAGCATTGCACTATGTAGAACCATGTCATGGATATTAAAGCTTAAATAGAAAGGTGGCACACCTTCATTTACTTCAGTAGCATATGGACCAAATAAGAACTCAAGTGCATCATCTTGGATATTAAGAGAATCTTGAATATTGATGTTCAAAGATTGATCAACTAGTGAGATTTTTATCATTTTTACAATTTGTTCTTTATACCACAGGTTTTTAATAATTCAGCGAAAGGGATGTATATTTTAGTTTCCTTATTTCATTTTCTAGATTGAAAGAAGATTGGACATTTTCTACATCTTTGAAGTTTCCTTCCTTTTTTATTTCCTCACCCTTCTTAGAAGCATCCTTCCTTACTTCCACTGTCTTCTTAGGATCTTCTATTTTTTTTGGCTCGATTTGTTTATGCTCCACACTGACTTTTCCTAAAGGAGGTTTAGAAACAATCACATTTATGCTACGTAGATTATACATCCTCTGAAAGTCAGAAACATCATTATTATACCCTTGCTGATATATTTCTGAATCAATCATTAGTTGCTCACCATATTTTTCTCCTAAACATTTAGCATATCTGTCATGTTCTTCCTTTGTTAAAAATACTTGTGTCTTTTCATCATCAAAATAGTTCACATGTTGTAGTTTGACTTCTTCATTATCTTCCTCATCAACAAAGCTTTCAGGAAATGGAGCTCTGAAAGTTTGTGGCCCATCTAGATTCTTATCGCAAGGATGAGGTGCAAGTGATCTTCCAAAACCAAGATTCCTTACTTGAGGTTGAGACTCACTTCTAGGAGGAGTCAACTTATCAACTAATTTCTCCATGTTTTTTAGTGTCACATCAAATTTTGTGTCTAATGAAGAAGCAACTTATTCTTCCTTAAATCCTACTCTTCTTTCACCCCTCATCTTAGATTTCTTGGCCAACAGGTTTGCCTCCACCCCAAAAGCATTGCTCTGAATATCGTCTAATGTAGCAAGATTTCTTTCTATAAGCTGGTAGACTAACTCAGCATCAAAGCCATTAGGGTTATGCAACAGGGATAAACCAGGGGGTGACTTGATATTAGTAGGGATAGAATTATAGATTATGTTGAACCTAACTGTAAACTCTTGAACTAATTCCCCTAGATTTCTCTTTAGATTCTCACATTCTTCTAATATTTGCAGATGATTATTCTTTACTTCCCACCTAGCTAATAAAAATTGTTCAAACTGTTGAAAATTGGCAATACTTGTTTCCGGTAAAGATATAAACCATATTTTAACCTCCCTGATAGACATTGTGCAAAAAGTATAAGCTTAACATCCTCATGATATACCTTCTAGACATCAATGAAATCATTTAGCTTGTCTACATGTTGTTGAACTATTAGGGGTCTTGTATAATGAAGCTAAAGTAACCATTGACCCTAATTCAAAGACAAATAAACTAGGGGAGTTGGGAGATTGAGAGGGGCATATCTAGAAGCCATGGTTGTATGGGGTAGGTTTGAACCAATAATAGGGATTTGGAATGTAAATGTTAGAGGAAGTGAAATTGTTGTTATAATAGTTGATGAAGTGGGTATAGTAGATCCAACAAGAGTAGTTGAAATAGAACTTTGTGGGATGAATAATGGAAGTGAAACTACTAGAGCATAAAATAATGGAACAAGATACTTGAAGGTGGGAGATTTAGAAACAATTGTTTGAAGTTGATGAACTAGATGTTCTAATTTGTAAAATTGCAACTAAATGTCTTTATATTCTTCTAAATCACTTATTACTCGAACAATACTGGGAGTAAAAGGTTTTAGCTTTGTTTCATCAAGGACTGTGTCTGAAAAATTAGATTCTGATTTTGATCTGAACAGGTTGTGCTCAAACTTTAAATCTAATTGAATGTCTTCAATAGATTTTATCTCTTTGAGAAGAGAAAAATAATTTTCTAACAGAAAGGTACCTATATATTTTGCATATTATCTCTTCCTGAAGAATTTTTCAGAACTTGTCAAGACTTTTGGCGGATTTGGATATGGATGGCTCCTTGTATCAATCCTTCTATTGGCCAGAATTTCCAATGAAATAGCCTCAAACATTACAATGTGGAGTTGCCAAAGAAACAATGTCAGCCACTGCTATCATCTAACTTTTTGTTTTCCATCAAAAAGTAGATTTGACCATTAAAACAGTTTTGACTTTTAAAATCCTCATTATGGTCGATAGTATTATTAGCACTCAAAAAATTTATCTTGGTTGTGGGAGAGAAGTTTCCAAGGTAACGTTTTCACTCCAACTTGTAGATTGAAGGCTAGCCCCTTCAATCCGGAGAGGGATCTCTCTTACTTTACACTATGGCTAGATCTTTAGATAGGTTTTGTTGATGTAGGTTTTGGTTGGGTCTGAAATCAGTAGATAATTGGGTGATGAATGAAAATAGATAGGGTTTAGACAGGTTTACCAAGATAACTAGCTGACTGATTAGGATTGATAAAGGCAAGGTGGATGGCAAATCCTAGACCTTTGCCATTTGCTGAAGATGATCATATTTTGTTATATAACAAATTCATACTATAGAGGATCATCGAGAGCATTAATGGTCTACGATATAAGCAATCAGCTAATCTTTGAGAATGCAAAGAGATGGTTGAAGGATCTGAGGGATAAAATTGATTCTTTATTGGTGATAATGCTGGCGGGGAGCAAGACCGACCTCCAAGATTTGAGATGTGTCTCCACCAAAGAAGGTAGGGATTTGGCCGATAAAGAAGGCCTGTGTTTCATAGAGACTTTGGCTAAAGATGATGTGAACTTGGAGGATGCATTTACAAAGGTACTCTCTCGAATTTATCTTAGGTTTGTGGGCTCAAAAGTTTTTAAGGATATGAAGCCTAGAGCAGGTGCTACATGGCAGGGGACACTGCTTGACATGGGTTGCATTGGAAAAAATGAGGAAACGAAAGCAATTGTTGTAGTATGACTTAGGATTGTCGTGGCCATGTCATCAATTTTCGTATCACTAGGATTAGATATCGTAAATAGATACCATAGATTATATTTTTTGATCTCAAATTTTCAGTTTGAGCATGACTTATTTGAGTGATTGTTGCTATACTTTAGCCATCCTTTTGATTTTAAATGCAGTTGAATATATTTTTCTCAGATGAGATTTCATGGTATTATGTTATTTTACACGTGTAGCTATATAGTTAAATAGTTGGAAAATGTTGAGAGTTAGTAATTAAAAAGCAACATTTAAATATTTACCCCATTTAATTTTACATTTCAGGTTTCTAAAATATCATGACTTATCAATACCATATACTCAAAAAGCATAACTCATTTCAAATGAAAGTTGTTTATATGACATTTTTTTATAATTATTGAATTTAATTAGAAGGAAAAGAAACATAACTACTTTGGAAATAAATCTTAATTTGTGATTTAGGTACACTGTGAAGAATATTATATGGATATTAAATCTCTACCATACACCTAATAATTATTGATAATTAAATTCAATTTTTCAAAGCCCTATTCCAAAATAGGCATAATTAATTATATTTTTTTATAAAGTTAGATTCCCCTGATGGTGAAAATTTTTTAACTTCCATCGTTGGTACTTGTTCCCCTCTTGGTTGTTTATTATTTAGTTCTTCAATGGTGAGTTGTTTCTTTATTGTATATATAACTGTGTATGAAGAATAAAGAGGTGTAGATTAGTTGGTTTGTGTCTGTATAATATTATATTATATATATATATATATATATATATATTATATATATATATTATTTATATTTTTTTTTTTTTAACTTTAATGGTGTAGGCTACATAGTTTCAAGTGGATAGATTGTTTTTCCATCCAACATTGAGAGACAAAGCCTAAAAAAGTATATATGAGTTCCAGATATCAAAGTATAACATGTTTTTCATAATCCCTTATCTATTTTTTTTGTGTATGTAGTCAAGGTTCGGAGTTTGATTAAGATTTCAAATGTTATTGTGTTGATAGGGATTTGTATTGTTTGAGATAGGTGTGATGGGTGTGCACTAAAGGGATGTTTTATGTGTCACCTATTTCCTCTTCCCTAACATCTATAACAAGCTCTATTTAATGGGTGATGGAGTTGATGATGGCTTCATTCCCTGTGCACAATTGTGAGCTTTCTCCATAAAGAGTTCCACTCTCCATGGTTTGAGTTGTATGCATATCTGATAGAGAGGCATTAGAACAATTTTTAGATTTTTATCAAGAATGTTAGTAGAAGACCTTTACCTTCTTGACAAGGAGATCAAACTCTGCCAACAATCGAAAACATAACTTAGAGAATAAATGGGGTGTACTAGGAAAATATCAAAGTTTGCAATATGAAGGGAATTTGTTTTAAGATTCTTCGGAGATTAAAGACTACAATATCATTAGAGGAAATTTCAACATAAAAGTGCCCATGAAATTTCCATGTGCATAATATGTAAACCAATTAAAATTGTTTAAAATCAAAAAAAGGTACATGTAAATGTTTTGGAGGGAAAATAAAAATTAAAACTACTTTTTTAATTGTATATTTATCTTACCTTTTTATAGGTTTACTCAAATTTCAAGTGTAGATACTCGTTGGGTGTGGAATTCAATTCCACGTCCAATGAGTACCCATTATGCATACTTCTAAGAAGACCTAAATTGATAAAAAAAAATGAAAATACATTAAAAACATGTGTTGAACATACTTTTTAATGTATTTTCAATATTTATCAATGTGGCTCTTCTTAGAAATATGCATATTCGAAACTCATTGGATGTGGAATTTAATTATACATTCAATGAGTGTAAATTCCATATCCAATGAGTGTGTACACTTGAAATTTGAGTAAACCTATAAGGATATAAGCCAAAATTACAATAAAAAAATAGATTTCTTCTTTTCCCTCCAAAATTCATCACTCTTATTTTATTATTTTAACTATTATTTTATTATTTTTCCTTAGGAGCCCAATTTTAGGTTGAAATTTCCTCCAATGCAAAAAGAATTCAACCTTAATTTTGAATCTGAGGTTGTGTGGAGGAGCTTTAGGACCTACGATACCAAATGGAACATTTGTCTCATTCAAGGATGCAGTGAAAGGGAAGTCTTCTATCCCAACAGTTCGGTTTCAAAACAATCCACAATCCTAGATTATAGAACAAATGAAATAAGTATCAACCATGGAAGTTAATATTTTAGAGGTAAATTCCCTCTTCTCTTCCCTCCATTCCAAGGTTTTTATTTGCTAGTTTAATGGCTTATAGCCTAAACTTGAAGCATTACATCAGTGGGTTGTCTCTTATTGGACACCCAACTGTGACATTTATTTATGTTCTAAAGGTTTCTTCATTGTTTGATTTGATACACAGAAATATTTTTAGAATGTTCTAAATGAAGGGCCATGGTTTTTGGGTGGATTTGAACTCTCTATTACTCCATGATTCCATGAGTTTGATGCCAAAAATATGGTGGTATTAACTATGTCAGTATGGGTGAGACTCCCAAACCTCCCTCTTCATTTCTAGCACCATAAGGTCCTAGAGGATATTGGAAATACTCTACGAAAATTTAAAAAGATGGACCTTGAAAGAACAGAGAAAGTTATTTCTACTTTTGCCAAAATTTACATGGAGATAGACCTTCTCAAAGGTCCACTAGATCACATAATATTGAAATACAAAAAATTCAGTGGTTTTAAGTTTTAGATTATGAAAACATGACATTTTTGATGTCGAATATGTTTCCAAATAGGACATCTGCAAAACACATGTCCTTAGGTTAATGGGAACAAAAAAACAAAAATAGGCAGGCTAATAGGCCAATGATGGAATTTTTCAGATCCTCACCTCTAAAAAAAGAATATACATTAGAGAGCCATCTAGTGCAAGTGTAAGTGGATACATTGATCCAACATGAAACCAACCAGAAGAGGATTTTGTGGCACAGTCAGATTTTTTTACACTTATATAGAATGGTATGAAATCTGATGAGTTTTAGACATGTGATGGAATTGGGGGTACAAAAAGAGCACATGTATTTGAGAGTTCATACTCAAACAAAGAAGCCTCATAAAAGGAAACAAGAGGATAATTAGAAATGGTTCTTGTTGAACCAAACTCTGATGGATGGCAGAAAGTGCAAAAAGAAGTTAAGTGATCAATATCACACTTAACTTCGTATATTTCTTGTTGTAAGATTTTTTACAATTTTTTTCGTTCTTAGCTAAATTTCATGAGTGTATATCTAGAATGCTTACAACATATGAAAAATGTAATTTTTCATTTTCTTCTTCAGAAAAAAAATAAGCAATGTTGTATATATAAGTGGTTAGGATGAATAATAAACAATATATAAGTGTATATGATTAATAATTATCAATTTTGTATATATAAATATTTATTATGTATATTAATGCTTTGGATTTATAAAGAGTTTAGAGGGATAAAAAATTTCACGATGCAAAAACAAATTTGAGTGCAAAACTTGAGGAAACTTCTATACGTCTATATATTTGATTCCTTTGGATGCTTGGTAGATATAGAATTTCTAGGACCTGAAGCGCTAAGAGAAGTGGTCATGTATAAATACATTGTTGTTAAGATCCCATTGGCTATGAGGACCAATTAACATGAAGTCATTATACATTTAAATAGGCTACAAAAGAAATTAATACCATGGGGAAAACCATGGGTTTTCACAATACTAGAGCTTAAAAACCATTGGTAATTTGATTGTGTCAAGTTTACTTGAACCACCCTAACAATCTGCCCTGAAACTTGACTTGGGGAGATTAACCTATTCTCAATCTTGAACCAGCCTAATAATCCACCCTTAAACTTGACTTGGGGAGATTAACCTATTCCCAATCATTCATCAACCATCTCAACTAAGATCTCACATCACCCCGCCAAGCTAGGATACCATTACGTCTACCTCCTTGAATCTGTGCACCAATATACTACATGTATGCTTGATCAAATTATTAAGGCCTTAAAACAATCCATGCTCCTACGCGACATGTATGCCTGAAAAATAGGTCTTTCAACTTCTTAGGGAAACACATCTTCTTTAGACCAAAATACTTAGGGTGTTCATACACCACTAGTGTTATCACACCAATACGATTCTCATCACACGCTAGCTCCTTCACTATCCTAAAATACCATTGACTCCATCTCCATTCTTCCCCTTGTCTCCACCACCTATCTATCTCTTGTTATATCATCTAACTTTGCAGATCCATAACTTGACTTGGAATTCTAATGTTATTTGCAATCTTTCATTGGCATATCTTGCACCCTTCTAATGGGCTTCATTCACTTTTTCCACAATCACCGTAGCCTTGTGTTGTGCATATACACTATTTTATTGACAACACACGTTCATATAGTGCACCACAACATGCTAACTCCACCAAAATTGGATTCTGTAATGCTCTTATGCCAACTTTGGTTTTGGACATTCCACTCTATGCTAGCCACACTTTCCCAAACAAAAGTTGTAACACTTTAACATTTTCTAGCTTCTTTCGATTGATTTTCTTTATAAAAAGCTTCTTTGATATTCACCTAGATCTAATTAGCACACAACAACTTTAACCACAACTCTGATATTCACTAAGCTTTGATCAATACATCATTGTTGCGATCCCACTGTCCCTGAAGACCAATTAACATGGAGTCTTTATGTTTTTAAATAATCTACATTAGAGATTAATGTCATGGGCAAAACCACGGGTTCTCATAATCCAAAGGTTGATAACCATTGGTAACTTGATTGAGTCAAGTTTACCCGAACCACCCTAACAAGAATTAAGATGTATCTATGTGATTCTTAATAATATTATTTATATTTATATAAATTTCACATTTCTATATATAAATATTCATAATTTTAGTTTTATTAAAACTTATACATATACAATATATTACATATACATATACATATACATATACATATACATATACATAATATATATATATACTATTACATATACATATACATATACATATATACATATACATATACACTATAATATATATATATATATATATATATATATATATATATATACTCTAAACCTCCTCTGGTTTTGATCATGTGACCTCTGAGGAAACACATGCCCTTAACCATTAGGCCCACTCACATTGTATGCCTTCAAAAACTTAGCAGTCAAATCACTTCGTGGAGGTGGGTCCCTTGTCCCACAAACAAGGGGGCCTCATACACCAATTTGGTGTCTGGTTGGCTGTGACCTTAAAATTGGATAATAATAATAATAATGATAATAATATAGGTTTGACATTTTTCTTTGACATGGTTTATATTTTTTTTAATTTATTTTTTTTTAAAATAAAACACAATGTTAAATATAATTAATTTATAAAATTTAATTTATTGTGAGTATTAGTTTTTATATGCTTATTAATTAAATCTAAATATAAAGTTCTAAATATAACGACCATAAATATGGATTAATATTTTACTTTATCTGTAAAATTCACCTAAACCCACAAACATATATATTTACATTGAAAATATTTTTACCTTTTAACTAAATTTATTATTTTTTTAATATGTTTATCAATTATATCTTCTTAAGAATTCAATATGAGTCATTATTATTTAAATTTATTCTAATATGAGGTATATTTACAGTTTTAATCTAAGAAAATGTTTGTAGTTTTTATTAATAAAACCAAAATTACAATAAATAAATTGAATTGAATGGATTTATTATTTTTATTATTTTTTACTTTTTTATTACTTTTTAAAATTAAAGTCACATTATGCTTTATTATTATTATTATTATTATTTAACTTAATGCTTCATTTTATGGGAGGCATCATCATGACCTAGGATGGCGAGGAGGACGGAGCAAGGCTCCCTCCTATAGAAATATAATATCAGACCAAGGGAAGGGGTCTCGAGGAGGTTTCGGAAATGAAACTGAGTTTTCAGAAGGTTTGAGCTAGGGAGTAGGTGGGGCTAGAAATCAAGACCTGATTGGAGAAAAACGAGGTGAAGGAAAAAATGTGTTAGAGGAACAACCATATGAAGGGAAGAAACCTAGTGGGCCAATTAGAAATGGTCCACGCAGGCCAAAATCAATAGAGATACCAAAAGTTGTTATTACAGATCCCCAAACACAAGCATTCACAGATCATATGCATATGTATACACTGCTATGTAAATTCATAGGACTATGACCAATGGAGAAAGCCCTATGCATGTTGATTATTACTCATACTTGGAAACCAAAAGGTGAGGTGGATTTGCACCTAGGATTGAAAGGATTCTTTACTGTGGTTTTACAAACCTTGAAGCCAGAGATAGAGTTTTTAATGGAGGTCCTTATTATTTTTCCTTAGATGGACTATATATGTGTCTGTGGAAGATAAAATTAATTCGAAAAAAGGAATCTTTAATAATTGTCCCAGTCTGGTTCAAGCTTTATTCCCTATCCCTAGACTACTAGCTACCTTTGACCCTAGATCTCATTGGTGACACTATGAAGACATCAGATGCAACCATGTAAGAACGAGATACTTCATACACAAATATATGTGTAGAAATGGATATTTTAGGAGATTTACTGAAAGCGATATGGTTATCATTAAAGGAGAAAAAATGGTTGCAGGTTCTGGATTACGAACATGTCCCATTTAAATTTCGACGCTGCCATGAGCACAAACATATGATAAGGGATTGTCCCCTCAATCTTGCGGAAGAACAAAAAAAGTAAAACGAGTAGAAAGATAAGGACAGGTTCGACAAACCAAGTCAGAGAGGGTGAACAATAAGGAGACAACAACTAAGAAATATAATGGGGAGAAAAACAACGAAGAAAAACTTTGGAATTATTTTAGAAAGGAAACTTGAGGAGGACGAAAGAAGGAAGGAAAAGAGGACAGTAAGATAATGAAAAACAATCAAACAAACATGGAGGCTTAGGATGATATCACCAAAGATGCATATATCCTAGATATGGGAAAATACTTGGAAGGAGATCTCGAAATGACTCCAAGTGAGGCCAGAATGGAGGACCCCTTTCTATAAGAGTTGATAGAATGGGAGGGAATGGATATGTAGAGTATGGTTTACCAATGGACAAAACAACAGATAGATGCAGTCCCACTAGAACAAGTATAACACATGGGGAGATTGACGATATGGGAATCAAGGTGGTTGAATCTCAACCACAACTTAAGCTAAAGCAACCCAAAAGAAAAAGAGGATGAAAGTCGAACATTGTAGCCCTATAATAACTAGGAGTGATGCTGATCAATTCAAGTAAGAGGCAAGATCTTAGCTCACCTCCCAACCCCCTTAGTTAAAAATGAAAATAATTACATGGAATGCAAGAGGCATGAATAACCTCCAAAAAAAATATATTTAAATAAGAATATAAAGATGGAAAATCCAATTTTGTTATTCATCCATGAAATTAAATGTACAATAGATAAGATGAAAGAAATATATATGAAGATGGGTAGGAACATTGATTATATTTTTTTATAAGGTCATAAATTTCCCAATGGTGAATTGTTTTTAACTTCCATGGCCGGTACTTATTCTCCTCTTTGTTGCCTATTATTTAGTTCTTCAATGGTGAGTTATTTTTTTATTGTATATATAAATGTGTATGAAGAATAATGAGGTGTAATTAGTTGGTTTGTGTGTTTTTGGTTTTTTCATTTTTAAACTTTAAAATGAGGGGTTAACAATGGGAGTTAATTTTGTAGACTACATTGTTTCAAGTGGATAGATTGTTTTTTTGTCCATAATTGAGATTCAAAGCCTAAACATAAGTAAAAAGAGTATATATGAGTTCCATATATCCAAATATAACCAAGGATAATATACCCATTCAGCCTCTTGAATACACACCAACCTAGTTGGAAAAGATAAAAATAGAAAGGTCAAAATGAATAGGATCAAAAGCCTCAGATGAACCTGAAACATCAATAGTTTTACAATTGTAGACATAAGAAACCAAATTGAATCCAACACAGGAACTAGAATTAGGCTTAGTTCACTCTGATCCAGAGATTACCAAAGTAGTTCACACATAATTTGACACTAGTGAAGTTTCAGACACTAAACTTACCGAACCAGACGTAGAACATCTTGAATTTGAACTTTCTTAGCCTGAATCACCTTCGGCTGTTTTAGCTCCTACTCTTGAGCCACCTTCACCTCGAAGGAAGCTAATAGTAATGATTGAACTACCTCTTGGGTTAATTAGTATGGAAGACATTACGAAAGAAAGAAAGACACCTCATTCTCAACTTACCGACACTAACCCAATAGTTCCTTTCTCTCCTTTTAGACTTGATCCTTGGTACTCTACAAATTTGAGTTTTTGACAGTGCTGGACCTGCCAACATGTAAGGGGATCTCCCTGGTAATAAGTTTCAATTATACCTCATATCATTTGGTGTAGGAGTACCCACAGTGGGTCGTACCGTAATGCCTTGACCGCAATTTCACACAGAGGCAAGTAAGATAACTCTGTTGGTAGCAAGGGTGTGATAGTTGCAGTGAGTCAAGGAAGGTGCATGAGAGGTTCTAACACACGAGGGTTGATATGAGTGTGCCCCTTGGAAACCTATGATAGCACATAGTTAAGAAGGGAACACACGAGCAAAGATACATCATAACATGGAAGGCAAGTTAGCAAGCAATCCAAAGTGATGGTTAAACCAACAACACATTTCAAAAAGATTCATACATACATACACAAATAGATATACATGCATGCAGAAGTAAATAGATACATATATCATTTATAGTAAACTAGATAGCATAGAATACATTACAACATATGCATGAAACGTGTTGGCTCTTGTTATATTAAGAAGTGTAAGTTCCAGTAATACAATACATCCATGTCCAACCACTAGTTTCAATAGTGGAACATTACAACCACCACTGCATGCTACTCCAAAGAGATGTACTAGATCTGTGCAGTGGAGAAGCTAAGGCTCGTTATAATATTGTCCAAGCTTTCTCCAAGATAGTCTTGTCGGAAGCTTCATTGACCAAAAGACTTTACAATGAGTTATGAGGTTCTATTTATAGCAAACAGTGGGATGACCCTTGACATTCCCCTTTGTGATAGTTCATCTACCATCATGACTCTTCATCTACTCTATCACTGTTACATCCAACTATCGACACTTGAACTTCCACTTGACAAGACGTTACATTACAATGCACATGTGCTCATGTGAGACAAATTGGCTTGGGCAAGCCATGCAAGACATCACTGACACTTGGTCCATTGTGGTGAGACCAACTCTTTGACATGCTTGTGATGGTGAAGGTGGTGAGATGATGCCAAGCTTGGTCATCCATGACGGTGTGCATGCACTCCATGGTGACATCTTGCTGAAGAAAACTCTTGCCTCTATTGCATCTGGAAGCATTGGTGCGGCTTCTCCATTTAACTTGTCTACTAACATGCACATGGTCTTCTTGGGTGCAGCCAAACCGATAACACACTAATGCATAGTGTTTGTGTTGATCTTCCAGTGTGTGCTGGTGGTCATGCACATCAAATATCCACTACATGTTCAGCTCCAGTGGGAATTACTTATTGTCTTTGGCTCGATGAGTGTGTTGAATCAGTGGGATCACATGCGCGTGCATAATGACATGCATGCTGCTGAATTGACCACAAACCCCTGTTCAAACAACTATTTCATAGTCGATTCCAAGGTATCCTTAGCCACCTACTCTAGGAGTATCACAAACGACTGTTCCCATAAGCCCTCAAATATTTGCTCCTCAGACTACTGAGGCAATCCCGCAGTCTTCTACTTATCAAATTGTTCCTACAATCCAGTCTATACCACAGATTCCTACCAAGAAACCCATTGTCAGAATAGTACAAACACCTTTTCAAGGTCAAGCTTACTAGGTTCCACCTTTTGAGGGACACGTTTTTCAAAGTCCGCCTTTCCAAGTTCAAACTTACCAAAACCCAACTTTTCAAGGTAAATTTATTCAAATCCAACTTGTTCAAAGTCAATTTATTCAAGGTTGTCCTTTGTAAGCACAATCTCTGTTGAGGAAAGATTACTTAGGTCAAATGGGTCAAGCTCAAACTTTCCAGAGTCAACCATACCTCGTTCATACTTATCAAGTCCTTGTTCAACCTCAACCCCGTATGGTTCAATCTGGTTACCCTAGTGGAATTCCAATTTCAACTGCTCAGGCTATTCCAGGATATGTTGGATATCTGCCTCCAGGGGTTGGTCTTAACTCGCAAGGTTATCAAACTTTACCATAAGATCCTAGCTAGTAGTTATCGTTTATTGCAATGCTAGATCTACTAGATTTATCTCATTAACCAATGATCCTATTTATTATTATCCCTTTTAGCTGATGATTCTGACCAAGTTACCAAGTGACATACCCAAATTTAAAGGTAAATCAGGAGAGGATCCGTCCAATAATGTGATGACATATCATCTTTTGTGTGCATAGAATTATTTTATCAATGATTCCATCCATCTACACATTTTATAATGAACTTTAACCAGTTTGGCAACTAAATGGTACATTGAACTACCTTGTGCTACTTTCCATAACTTTAACCCCCTGGCAACATCATGTATAACCCAGTTTCAGCTACTAATCCATTATGACATTGGTACCGAACTATTAACTTCTTTAATACAATCAAAGTCAACTCACATCTCTGATCATATCCATGAATGGAGACATAGATGTCACTTAGTCAAAGTTTTCATTCCAGATCAAATTTTAGTTGAACGGTTTACAAAGTCGCTTCTTCATGTTACCACAGAAGATGTTGACAAGGGAGGTGTCTTCACGGAAGAGAAATTAATTTCTCGTGCCCAGTACTTAGACTTAGTCTACAATCAATTTGGCACTTTGTACCAAAAAAATCCCAAATTTACCTTGCCCTATAGGTGAACCCATTATTACATCTCCAATAGGATCACGATCTAATTCTGTTGATGGTATTATAAGTTTTGTTATCCAACAATCTAAAGGAAAAATAATAATTCTAAAAATACTCAAACTTTGGCCATACAAGATACACCATTTGAAAGCATTCCTCCATAATCTATTTCCAAGATCAATGTTGTACAATCATCTACTGGAAAGACGAAATCATCTAGAAATAAAAAGAAGGGGAAAGGTAAATGGAAACAAAATGTTGCTTCAAAAGAGAAACCTTCTAAACATGAGCCTACTAATGAAAAATGAAAACCTCACTATCCTTTCCTTATTTGCAATGAGGGTCACTATAAAAAGGAATGCCCATATCGGGCAGAGGTTTCTAAACGCATTAAAGGTTCTCCAAATCCCGCCTTTTTGAAGGATCCATTTCCTTCTTGAGACAAAAAAATGGTTTCTCATAACACATCTTCCTCTTCCATGTTGCAAGATATCATGATGATGTCTTTGAAAGGAGTTTTGGTAGCTACAATATCCAAAGATTACAGGTCCAAGCATCCTGTCAAAAATGGAAATGAGGCTAGTTTGTATGGTCAAACTTCCAATTCAATTCCTCCTTCTCCTTTTGAGCCATTATAGAATGACAAGCCAAATCCTGACATGATGACCTGACCACCTACCAAAGGTGTGCCTCGAAAATCAACTTTCAACCTGCATGCTAGAGATGCACAAAATTATAACATTCTTAAAGACCTGACAATGTCTCCTTCCACAATGTCAGCTCTAGAGGTGCTGCAAATATGTCCAGCACAACAAAAGATTTTACCGTCAACTATAGGATCTATTGATCTGGGGGATTCTAACTTAATTGTCATCTTAAGAGTCATATCCTGAGACTCCCTCATCAACTAGAAATTCAGATTCTAGTTTTTGTTAAAGCTAGATGAGTATTTCGTACAGTTGTTGATGAAGGAGTTTCTACGTGCAATATGTCAATTTCTTGTTGGAATGCTTTAGGTTCTCCAACCATCAATAAATCACCTACCACTCCAAAAGCCTTTGATGGAAGAGGTTTCCATCCATATGGGATCCTGAACGATTTTCCCATAGAGCTAGAGGGCAAAACTGTCACAATCGAAGTTGAAGTTGTGGATGCTCAGCTAGATTACAGCCTTTTTCTTGGTCGAAGTTGGACTTATGCTCCTTTAGCAATGGTCTTGTCACTGTTTTAAATGATACAATTTCCTCACAAAGGAAAAATTTTCAAAGTAGACCAGTTGCCTTACTACACTTTAGACCCTAACTTTGCGAGAAGCATACCTATTGTTAGAAAAGCAAATTCTCCTTATGAAGATATTGGTGTTAGTTTAATCAAAGACTCCTCACTAATGGGAACCTTTGCGATGCCTCCACCAAATTTTCCTTCTAATTTTACCAAGGTAAACATGATTACATCAAGCACTATGGAATCTCATGATCTGTGGATAGTGCCTTTAGAGTCTAGGTTATCCTCCTATGGAAGTGAGATGCCTTTGAGCCCTTTTGAATTGGCTTATCAGTTAGTACAATCTTTTTCCAACCCAGCATCTTCTGATATTGATCGAGTCGATATGATCAATGAATATTATTCTCATTTGCCTTGGTTAGAATCGATTGCATTCTCTGATCATTTCGATTATACATTTCCAACTAACAAAAGTATCATGGAGGTTATGAATTCAGATGAAATTCCATGGAATGATCTCCATCTGATCTAGATTTAAACAGGAGCGCAAAAAATTACAGATATAACCATACATACAGAGATGTAGCAGAAATAATACTTCATTTCATTACTGTAAAACACTGAAATATGCTTACAAACAGAAATGGAAATAAACTAGCTAGGGCGATGGTAGCTTATCTCTGAGAAGAGATGGGGCGGATACATGCCTCTGCACTGTGTTACAATGAGGCTCGAAGAACTATTTATTGTTGAGAAACAATGGACAACCCTAAACATCCAAAAACCTAACCCTAGGAGATGGAACACCAAATTGTGGGCCCCGTTTTGGGTAAATTGCTACATCAACTTCCTCGGGTCGTAACTTTGGCATACAATCTCTATTTGAAACGCATAATAGCTCATTAGAAAGATCTATCCGAGAAATACAACTTTGTGAAGAGAAACATTGGACCATAGACTTGTTTTGCTCTCATTTTTCCCAAAAAACATTGTTTAGGGCCTCAAAACAGCGTCAGAAGTTCAGGACCCGAAAAACTACTAAAAATAGTAAATTGTGCTACAATTAAGGAAACTAAAAAACTGAAAGAGACAGTTATGGGGGTCCAAGTGGGATAGGTGGGTGGCCACCAACATCCACCTGGATCATTCCTCCCCCCTTAGGAAGAAATGGTCCCCATTGCATTGAGTTCCTCCATGAGATGAGGAAACTTCTGCGGAACTTGGTCCCTGGTGAGCCACTTGCCCTGGTGAAGCAGTTGGCTTGCTTTGACAACTCGATACAGTTGGATATTCTATTGGTGAGTGTTCTTGATCTATGTGCCCATGATCCAATCAGTTGTAGCTTGTTCCATGCAATCTAAATTTAACTCTATTGGTGTGAGTTGTTCTATAATGTCGGATGTGTCTAGTAATGGTGGAAAGTATAGCTGAAGGCGGTCCACATTGAACACTGGGCGTAGGCCAAGGAATGGGGGAATGCTGAGCTCAAATGCATTGTCTCCCACGACCTTGGTAATGGTGTAAGGACCATATCGGAGTGGTTTGAGTTTCTGATAGGCTCCGATAAGGCGTTCCTTTTGAAAATGAAACAAAACTTTGTTGCCCACGTAAAACTTGTGTGGCACCTGATGTTGATCATGTCACTACTTGTACTTGGCATTTGATTTCTCCAAAATGTCATGGACCTACTAGAAAATATGTTGGATGTGCTCAATGAAGATGTTTGCCTTATATATTTCGGATTGGACATGATCTAAATCTGCCTGAGTAGTTGCAAATGGCATGGCCACATCAATGGGACATAGTGGCTAGAATCTCGAGCCCACCTGAAAAGGGTTGTGGCCAGTCAAGATGTGGAGAACCCGGTTATAGTTGTTCTAAACATAGGGGAGGCTCTCATCCCATGTGCATGGATGCTTTGAGTTGTACATGCGCGGAATGTGTACGATCCTCTTATTGACAACCTTTGTCTCGTCATCAGTTTGGGGATGGAAGGTTGTGAACTTAGTGAGTTTGGTGTCCAGCATCGACTAGAGACTAGACCAAAATGTACTAAGGAACCTACTATCCCAATCTGAGATGATAGATTGTGGGATCCCAAAGTGTACCCACACTCGTTCAAAGAAGAGTTTAGCGTTGGCTTCTGCTGTGATATTCTTCTTGCAAGCCACCATAATGGCCATCTTCGAGAACATGTTGACAACCACAAAAACACAATTGTTTCCATGCTTAGTAGAAGGAAGGCCTGACATGTAATCCATGGAGATGGATTCCTAAGGTTAACTAGGGGTAGGCAGCGGGGTATAGAGGCCTTGCTTCTTGATGGCAGCCCAGAATGAATTCCAAGTGGGTGTGGCTGAAAACAGTGAGGTCGTACTTTCGTCCTTCTACTTGGAGTAGGTTTCCCACCAATCCTTGACGTGGGGGGTGGATTTAAGAAGAGCGAAAGTAATCTTTTCCCGGCCGGAAAAATCATGAACAAAAAAATACCCTTCTAGCAGATTTAACCATTTGTCTATAGTGTCTGCATCTATCTGACCCTCAAAAATGGGAATGTCAAAGTTAACTCATACCTTAAAGGGTGTGGCACTTCCAGAGTAGTTGTTGGAAGTAGATGTGTCACCCCTGGGTAGCCACTGAAGGATCTGGGAAAAGTTATCCATCATCGCGTTCCTTTCTCACTCGAGAGCCTCTTCGAGCAAGATTTTGATAGGATCTCTTGCCCCCCCATCTTTCTTTTCATCTGCCATGGGAGGCCATCAGGATTTGTGAGGCTGGTCTTGCAAAGGTTTGACCAGTTCAAGCCCCGACTCCTTATATCTCGACCATGTTGGGGGCATGCAAAGAAAGACAAAGAAAGAGTAGACTGATCTGATACCACTAATCTGGATTTAAACAAGAATGAAACAAATTACAGATATAACCATACATACAGAGATGCAACAGAAATAATACTTCATTTCATTATTGTAAAATACTGAAATAAGCTTACAAACAGAAATGGAAATAAACTAGCTAGGGCGATGGTAGCTTATCTATGAGAAGATATGTGGCAGCTACATGCCTCTAAAATGTGTTACAATGAGGCTTGAAGGCCTATTTATTTTTTAGAAACAATGGAAAACCCTAAACATCCAAAAACCTAACCCTAGGAGATCAAACGCCAAACTGTGGGCCCCGTTTTGGGTAAATTGGTACATCAACTTCCCGGGGTCGTAACTTTGGCATACGATCTTTGTTTGACGTGCACAATAGCTCGTTAGAAAGATCTATCCAAGGAATACAAACTTTTGGAAGAGAAATATTGGTCAATGGCCCCATTTTTCTCCCTTGTTTCCCAAAAAATGTCGTTTAGGGCCTCAAAATGACTCTGGAAGTTCAGGACTTGAAAAACTGCTAAAAATAGTAAATTGTGTTGCAATTAAGGAAACTGAAAAACTGAAAGAGATAGTTGTGGGAATCCAAGTGGGATAGGTGGGTGTCCACCAACATCAACCTTGATCACCATCACCATTCATCTTTTCTACCAAGCCCTGACAAAATCGAGAATGAATTTTCAAATATGTTTTCACCTAATATAGTAAATAGTCCAGAATCACCCATTTCAATATTTCAATTTGAACCTAAAATAAATTTGGGGATTATATCTGTGACCATTGCCATCAACATCTCAATTGAAACAAGGATTTTCAAAATATTCACATAGGTGCCTCATGCTCAATTAAAGAAATTCAAACATATAAGACCCTAATTCAAGAATTCTGCGACATGTTTGCCTAGTCCTATGAGGAAATGCCAGGAATTTACCCAAGCATTGTAATACACAAAATTAAGACTTACCAGATGCAAAGCCTATCAGACAACCATTACATCGAGTGCATCCGTGAAAATTTGTTGCGATTAACGCTGAGGTTGAGAAACTTCTCAAAGCAAGTTTCATCTACCTACTTCCCTTAACTGATTGGGTATCCAATATAGTGACCGTTAACAAGAAACATGAAACCATTAGAGTATGTGTCGACTATAGGGATATTAATAAAGCTTTTCCAGAAGAGAATTATCCTACTCCCTATATCTATCAAATCATCGATGAATGTGCCAGAAATGAAATAATCTCATTTATGGATGAATTTTTTGGCTATAATCAAATCAACATACTCCTAGATGATTAACATAAAACCACATTCATTCTCCCATGGGGGACTTTTTCCTATTGAAAAATCCCATTTAGTTTGAAGTATGCAGTTGCAACTTTTCAACGGTTATGTCTTATGCATTTCACGATATCAACAATATTGTGCAACCTTAATTGGATGACTTGCCAGCTTATTAACTGAGATGAGAAGACCATCCATTGCATTTGAGAGAAATTTTCATCAAATGTCATCATTACAATATTCGCTTGAATCCATATAAGTATGTTTTATGTGTGCAATCTAGTCGGTTGCTAGGGTTTCTTGTTTCAAAGGAAGCCATCTGTGTCGATCCATTAAAGGTTGAGGCTATCTTGAATTTACCTCCTCCTTCCATTCTACGCCAACTCCAAAGTTTTCAAGGGAAAGAAAACTTTCTACATTGATTTATCTAGAGCTATGCCGAGTTGACTAAGGTTTTTACTCAAATTTTGAAAAATGGCATCCCATTTATTTGGGTTGAAGTGGCTCAAAAAGCCTTTGATGCACATAAATATGCGTTGACCCATACACCACTATTCCATCCTCCCGATTATCACCAATATTACTTTTTATACTTAATAATGTCTGATGCCATCACAGGTATGGTATTAGTTCAGGAAGACGAATCAAACGAAGAGCATGTGATATATTACTTAAATCATAATTTAACCAAAATCGAAGAAAAATATGCACATGTGGAGAAATTGGCCTTGACATTTGTTCAAGTTGTCCAATGTTTCCATCACTACATTTTATTGCACAAAACTACTGTAATTTCTTATTGCAACCCCATGTTTTATATTCTTACCAGACAATTTCTAGGGGGGAAGTATTCCAAATGGATAGTCATTATATAGGAATTCGATTTGGAATACATTAAATCCAAATCTAAGAAATCACTCAAATTTGTTGAGTTATTGTGTGACTTTTCTCATATTGAAACTGAAGATGCGGAAAACAATTATCTTCCATATGAATCTCTCTTTCTAATCAATACTTTAGATCCATGGTACAAAGATATCATATTTTATCTCTAGACTTAGACATTCCAGCTAGAACTAATTCGAACTAATCGTCACAAAATCCGGTATCAATCCCAACAATACAAAATTGTTGCCTACACACTTTATCATTATGGTGTTGATTCTATTTTTTGATGGTGTTTAACTCACGGAGAAGCCAAAAAGGCATTATATGACTGCCATTCTAGATCTTGTGGTGGTCATATGTCAAGGTTTTCCACTGCTCAAAATATCTTATGCCCGGGGTATTTATTTCCTTCTATGTTTAAAGATTGTATAACTACGGTCCGGAAATGCCATAATTGTCAAATTTATGATCAAAAAATGCGTGCACATCCAGCTCCTCTTCACCCAATCATTGTTTTTGGTCATTTTGCTAAATGGGGTATTGACTTTCTTACATGTAACCCGCACTCAACCGGGGGAAATGGGTATATTATCCTTGCAAGGGAGGAGAGCATAAGACATTAAGAAAGATAGTTTAGAGAGGAAGATTATATAGAGACTGCGGAAAAAGGAAAATCCATGAATCATTTTTCTGGACGATAAGAGCATTAGTGCAACAAGAAACTCAACTTGGGAGCCATGCAATGTGTGACAACGTACATGAAAGAATTAAAACTCCAACAAATTGTGAGCTAGGTAACATTGATCATGCTATTAGAAATTCATGACTACAACTAAAGAGAGATATGTAGACCATGTGAGATAGCAAGGTAACCCACTGTATTTTTTTGAGGATAAATGAACATCAATGCAGACTAAAAAGGAAGATGAGTGGGCTACATAGGGAACAATTTGTATGCTTGCTGGAACAAGTGGGAGAGAGAAACATTCAAGGAAATATTCCACATTCTATAATAGAATATGAACATTTTTTATTATCAAGACAAGCATAAAATAACCATTAGGGAAGCATGTAAGATATGGCCAATATTAGTGATAAACACCCAGTTTTCATGCAAATTGCTACAAGACGCCTATGTACATACATGGTCTGAAGAATAAAAACGCAGTAACACATAAAAGGAGAAAATTTTCATTCATACAGTGTACAAAGGAGAAGGATAACCTGGTTGAGCAATAAGAGCACTGACAAAATTTCTCTCAAGTGAGGATAAGACCTCTAGATTCCCTGGGGGTTGGAGGGTGGAGATGGCTTTCTTTGAATTCCCTTGGTAGTCAGCGAGGATATTTCTTCTTGGATTCCTGGTAAGGAGAATTTTGAGGTCTCTTTTTCTTGTTCTTGATTTTTGGGTTCTATATTCCATTCATTGGGTGGAGCCATTGTGTTTAGATGATTGAAGGGTGGTGGTGAAGCCCCTAGATCCCCTTATGCATGATTGAGGGTAGAGACATAACACTCTATATTGCCTTATGTTGATTGAGTGTGGAAGTAGCATACCTTTGGAATCCTTGATTGAAGGTTGAGTGTAGCTCATTCAATTGGTGGGTGGAGACAGTTGACCCTTTGGAGTCCCTATTTTAGCTGACAATGTTGGTTTCTTTCCTTGAGCGAAGCTCCTCATGCTCTTGAGTCTAGATCGGGGGTGATTGGACTGAAAGAAAGACTACAATGCATCCAAATCTATGGTTAGTTGGAAAGTTTCAGTCCCTCACTTAGTTTCCCAGTTTTAAATTGAGATGAGTATCCCTCACATTTTGTTTGTATAGTAAATTTCAGTTTATGCTTGTTGTGATTATTTTCATAGATATGGATAATATTCTTTTATAATGCTTGTATAAAGATGAGTATGATGGAGCTTAGGCTTGAGTTGTTTGATGGCTATGGAAATTTTTTAGAATCTTGACGGCTATGTTAATGGATATATGTGGTATGCTACAATCACGTTTTGTGTTCTCATTAAGTATGATGCATCACAATCATAGAGACACTATGTCTAGTTATGGGCTGCAAGGGCATGGATGTGTACCTATACATACATAGCCACCATATTAATTATATGTGAATACTTGGTGAGGAATGGCTAATCCATGATGTATGCAAATCTAGAAGCTAATCTTTGCTAGGAAAAATACCATGTATTAAAATAGTCTCTTCATCTGTGTTCTTCCTTGCATTTGAATTTTGCCAGATTATGTGCCTATTCATTGTTCACTCAGCTTGCTCCTCATGTTTCTTTAGTAGACACTAAGTTTTTAGCAAACACTCAATGAGATTCTTCATTGTCCAATCAATGTCAATTGGTATGCATTTCATCTACCTTGGTGTTGATTCTTTTCACATGGAAATTCTGTACATCCAGAAAATCATCCATGGTAGTGACTCTTTACATAACTTAGGTTCAAAAATCGTTTCTCTGCATTAGTTTAAGATTCCCACACAACAGTTGGGTTCACCGGCCTCTCCTCCTAGAGATATTTCCAACGACTACCCAATGCCTACATTCCCAAATTGGATACTTTGCTATCTTGTTGCACTCTCCGAGAGAAGGTGGCATCATTCTTTGTTTTCCCCTAATATAAGGAACGACACTTTTCACCTTATCTTATTCATAACCTGACCTTTCCCAGTTCTCCTTTCTCCATCCAAGATAGGTGGTTTTTCCTTCTAAATCCTTTTCTAAGTTTTATTACATTAGCTTCCTTTTTTTTCCTATGTGACAATATTATTCTATTTCACTTGATGTAATATGGGACTCTTTTATTATCTATAGCATGTGTGGGGCTTTAAAAACGTAATGCCAAATTTAAATAATATAACCCTTAAGGAGGAAAAATGGCTGGGGCTTACCTTCGTACTTAGCTTCCAGATTGGTAAAACTATAACTCAGCTAGGCTTCCTTTGGCTCTAGTAAGTACATGGTCAATTCATTCCTAAAGTATTGTGGCATTAAGATGGAAGGCAAGAAAAGAAAAATAATATCTCATTGGAAGGATCTAGGGGATGTTGGGGCTAAATCATGGGAAGAGTGGAGAATTTAGTAAGAGACAAGAGTCTCTTCACTCCTCAAATAAAGAGACTTTATGAGATCTTCAACATATGAACCCCTCTAAATTCTTATATAAGATGAATAGTCAAATACATGACTTGACATGGATAGAGTGATGTTGGATTTCTGGTAAGTGAATTTGGAGTTATGATTTGAAGAAGCTCCACTCCTTATTGCACTAACAATAGTAACTGGTTCTAGTTCCTAATTCTAGATGGAGTTTTTATAATCTATAGAATAGAGGGATATACAGGCTACATAATGTTTGGTAAATTTTTACTTCCATACAAACTAAGGGTCTTTTGCTTGGCTGGTCGCTTACCAAGATCTGCTAATGAAAGCATTCTTAGTGCATAGTGGAATAATGGATACCTTGTTCCTGATGAAGTGAATTGGAGACATTGAAGCATATTTTTCAGACTTTTCTATTGCTAGAAATCGCTGGCAGCAAGTCTCGATGCAAATATCTCAATTGATTCAAGGAGTGATTCACTAGAATGTTGCATTACCGGGTGATGCCAAAGAAATTACTAGCAGAACTATGTACTAGTGCATTGATATAGTATGAAGGGAGCCTACAGGCTGGTAGGTAATTAAATCTTCTAGCCCGTTGAACTAAAAATAGACAAGATACACCATAGAATCCCATATGAAAACCCTGGCAGATCATCTGGTACTTAATGTAATTTTGTTATACAACTTCATCCAAGAGAAAAAGATAAGCCGTAAAATAGGCATGATCGATAATGAAACTATACATGATCATAATTAGACATATTTGAGACTTCTCATGCCCCAACCACAATATTATGTATTAATTTAGTTTAGAAAATACTTGTAGCTAAAAACTTATCTTATTCATGGATTAATGCACTAAATGTTTATCATCTAGAGATTGATATGCAAAACCAAAAGGAGTGATTATGCTGCAAATGTTATGTTGGTGTTGTATATGAATATATTTTCTTTAGATTTAGTGTCACATTAACTATTCATCTAAATTATAGGGGTGGGAAAGGTGGATTGGTGGTACTAAATTACAGCCTTAGACTATCAAGATTGGATAGATTCATATCTCATGGGCCACAAGTGCATCTTTTTTTGGGTTTGTTTTATGGAAGCTCCTTATCTGCATCCAGTGGAATTCATCCTAGAGAAAATTTCATTGGATTGCTAACATGAAAACGTTAGCTTTCAAATTTCAATATCTTGTATACCCTCTATCCTTATGGTTAATAAAATTATAGAGCAATGGGATGCATTGTATAGAATTAATAATGTGCTATGGATTTTCGACAATCAAGATGCAAAGCTATAAATGGGACATGACATGGTAGTGGGATTTATCATGAAGTTAAGATCAAGGACAATGTCTAGGTGATATATAGATGACTAATATCTTGGTTGTATTGTTTCCTTTCTACATGTGCCAATTGACACATTTTTTTTTTCATGGTTGAAAATGTATGTTCTGTAGGTGAGATATTGCCTTTAATTTACTACAGGGAGTGAGGTGCATCCATAACTAAACATCCATACGAGGACAAATGTTTTATTTGAAGTGGTGCTCAACATTATTTCAGTATTTCTACTTAGATAAACCATTCAATGCTAGGTGAGGAAAAAAATTAGTGAAAACTTTATATCCCATTTCCATGACTGTACATTGGAAATCAAATTAGTATTGTAACCACCTTTAGTTATCAAATTCAATAAGGATGGGTGTGTTAGATAAATGTATATCTCTAACATTCCACATCCTTGATGTTGGAAATGACAACCCACGCCTCGATATCAAACCAATTTGTGCGTAAATAAAATGGTATGTAGCTCAAAGATAGAGATGTCTGTTGGGTAGGGCCAAGTCCTGTGTTCAGTTCTTAGATTGTCCATGGGACAGGTTGGATGGTAGAAACTTGAAGATATGAACCAAGAGGCTCCACAAGGGCCTATTGAAGAAAACCATTCACAATATTCATTATGTGATAGGGTATTTAGCTTAGTAATAAAGCATCCCATCTACAGGGGACATGTCTTAGGATCAATTCCTAGTTTATCCTCATTTTAACTCGATTTAATACTTTACCCATCCAAATTGAATGAAACAATTTATAAGTATAAGTATAAATTCAACAAAATGGAAAATGTTGTAGATTCAACTTAGGCCTTTCTAAGAGGCTAAAATTGGTATATTTATTAGTGCCAACCTATGACAAATTTTCCCTAAACATAATTACCTATGGTGAGAACAGAAAATCGAAAGCGCCAATGTAAAGACATCATTGTGCAACATAATGGATACATAAAACATAGTAAAAATCCACTGGATGGTAGACATGGAAAAAACACAAAGGCCATAATACTAGTGGGTGTGAAGAAAATTAAGTCCACATAAGCCATCACTAAAGGGCAGTTGGTTACATACCTTGGCGAGGTTGACATAGAAGAAGAGTGATTTCTTGATATTAGATTCTTTAAACATGTTGTTCTTGTGAACATCAATTAGATCCATGTTTCCAACTCGCTCAATGATTTCTTCCACAACCATTGTTCCTCTTCTTTACTCTTCAGGAAATCGCCCATGCTCTTAAATAAATAATAAAGTAAAGATCATAGAAGTGCTCCTTGAAACCCTTAGAAAACATTTCATCGACTTCATCTAGCACAAACATCTTGATGTAATAAGGGAAAAGAGAGTGTCTATGTAACATATCAAACAAACAGCCTATGGTTCCAACAATAACATGAAATCCACTAATGAGTATATTTTGATGATCACAAAAGCTAGTTCCAACTACGTAGGCATGAAATTTAACCTACAAGTAATCCAAGAGAGTGCACATGACCTTTTAGATTTTTTGTGCAAGCTCTTGGGTGGGGGCCAAAACCCATCAAACCATAGTCAAGTTATTGTAGAATTCCAAAACAAAAAGTCATTTTCTTGCCCATTCTAGATTTGGCCTGCTATACCACATCAAGACCCTTGCAAAACAACATTATTCCCCTCTGTTGAATCGTAAACGACTTCTCAAAACCATAGGAATAGATACCTCTAAGAAGATTCTCGTGTAGCCCATTTCATCGAAGCTATCTTGAACTTCATCATAGCTTGCAAAGAGCTTGACTCCTTTTCTTGAAATTCTATGATTTCCTTCATCTTGGCATCATACTAATGAGTGACAAATAAATTTTCATATGATACCAATTTGACAATTATTAAGCTGAAATCGATTAGAAAAAATGGTTTGGGAGGCCAATTAGCAGAGAAGACAACAACAACAACAATGGCACAAAGAGGAAAAATAATTCTAGCACTTAATACCTCTATTTCTCCATCCCACGCCTATTTTTTGCCTCTTCTTGGCAAAAAATGGAATAAAAAATACCCTATCATATATATATATATATATATATATATATATATATAAACCCTTTTAGCCCCTATTATATGGTTAATATGTTATTTTAGATTTTCCTCATTTTTTATCCCCCAATGTGAATGCACGTGATATTTTATTGCTTCATCAATGATGCCCCCGTGGTTCCAGGTGCCCCTATTTCAACAGTCTTTGCCTCAAGCTCTTCTTCCTCAATAGTGCATCCATAATAACTATCCTCATATTGCCCACTAGATATATCCACGGGTTCTTTAATGCATGCTCATCTTCCTTCAGTGGATGTACCAACATACATTCTTATGGAACTCTATCTCTTAGTGTTTTTGCAACGAGGTCTAGAACGTGTAATCACTCTTATTTTTCTAGGAAGTGTAGCTACTCTACTTTGACTAGGAGGTGTAAGTGCTCTATCTTCTGGTGTTTTTTCAACACTTACCTCCTATGCTTCAATTTTTGGCTTCTTTAATTTCCTTTTTTTCACCACAATTTGTACAAAACAATGTAAACTTTGAAACGGGAATTATAAACTCAAAACGGGAACTCTGGCCAAAAAAACCTCGAAAAAACATGAAAAACAGTGCTAAAAACGAAAAGTGTGTATACTGGAATGGTGATTTTTTTTTAGGGTCAATTTTGAACATGTTTTAAAAATGGCAGTGAAAATGAATTTTTCGTGCAAAAAACGCCTGAAAATAAAAATTGTTGATATTGGAACGATGGCTTTTTTTTAAGGGTTAATTTTCAACATTTTTAAAAAATGCCTGTAAAACTGAATTTTTATGTGCAAAAATTGTGCAAAAAACACCCTCAAAACGAAAA
>APFE030153101.1:31135-66855 GCA_000404065.3 Pinus taeda
TTTTTTGTCCTTTTTATATATATTTTTATATTTGTTTTTTTAGTCAAAAAAATTGACATAAAAAAATTTCAAAGTGCAAAAAATGGAATTTTTAAAAATAATATCCACACTTAATACATTAACAAATTTAATGTGTCAAAAAATTTTAAATTTAGAATATAATTATTTACATTTCATACATTAGAAAATTTAAAGTCAAAAAATAGGTCTTTTAAAAAAAGGGCATGATGTAGAATCCTCACTTTTTAAAATCAGCATGCAAATCACTAACATTCTAAAACGTAATGTACATAAAAAAAATTAAAGTGCCAAAAACTGTACTCTAAAAAAAATATGATCACCCCTTTTCAAAATCATGTCACTTTTTTGCTATCTCTATGAAACAGGTAACAGTGTCAGTTCCCATTTCAAAGTTTACATAGTTACAAGAGTATATTTTTTAGATACTTCTTTAGATTCCCAGAGCATTTCTATTTCAAGAACCCTTGCTTCAGTTGACGTTGATCTAGGTTCCCTTATTTAACCAGTCTATGCCTCCGATCCTTCTTCCTCAATAGGCAGTCCATAATAACTATCCTTCGATTATCCATTATATATATGCACAAGTTCTTTAGTTCATGCTCTCTTTCCTTCAATAGATGCACCAATAAACATTCTTTTGGAACTCCATCTCTTACGGTTTTTATGACAGGGTCTAGGAGGTGTAACCACTCTTTTTTGTCTAGGAAGTGTAACTACTCTACTTTGTGTGGGAGGTGTAATTTCTCTATCGTCTGGTGCCATTTTAACACTTACCTCATGTTCTTCACTTTCACTTTCCTATGTTTTAGTGGATGGTGGATGTGAATTTACCAATAAACCAATCCATGTGCTTCCCTGCTATTCCAATGAATCAATTATGATTAATTTGATGAGCGCATAGCTAGTTAAGTAGGTCTTTGGATGTTTTTCCATACACGTCGCCTCTGCCATATGTTGTAAATATTTTAGCAAATAATATGGAAAAAATTAGTTGTCCATTATGAATATGTACAAATAATTGAATACTATCCCAAAACATCACTCACAAGTAATGAACTTATGAATAAAGAAATCCACATCATCCCAAGGGTGAGGAAGGGATGCTTTATCAATACCTCTCCCATTGCTCCTTACTTCCTCTCCTCGATGTTGGAACTGCTATTTTCCTAGAAAACCAACGAGCCCCTGTTTGAGATAAACCTGTCACCCTAGCAATTATGTCTTCTATAACATCAATTTTGAATCCTCTAACCTCTTAATCATTGCTCTTGTAGAACCTGTGTGAATTCCATAGCAATATATTCGCTAAAACCATGGAGTTTTTCAAAGTATACTAACCACTCTGCAATTCCAAATATTTCCAGGGCTTCTAGATGGTGTAGAAATGCATCAATGGAGTCTAGTTCACGACAGATTGTCTCTCCTCCCATTGTTATTTCAGAGACCGCTACTACTCAGAGTAGCTCAGAGACTATTACAGGGCGATACTTGGCCAATACAAAAACTTTGGTATAGAATATTAGTTAAATGAAATTTGACAATGGGTAGGTAATAATTAAGGTTACCCTATCAACGAGTTCAAGATTTTCATCGTAAATGACAACTACCAAGAATGATTTCCAATTAGTCACATTTATTTTCAGAAATGACAACAGGAGTAACAATGACAATGGGTAATCACTGATTTAGGATAAGTGTATTGTGCGTCAACTAGATGGTAATTAAAAAATTTGGCTATAGTCAAAGTGTGTCATACGATACATATGATACACTCCTCCCCACAACTTAATTGCAAAATCTGTCCTCAACTTGTGTAACAAAAAAATTCGTATCAAATTCCATAACAAGGAGTAAAATAGGACGTTATAGAGGAGGTTAAAAAACAAGCTACAAAGGAAGCTAAAAACAATGCCATAACCTGGAGAAAAATAGGACATTACATAGGAAGCTAAAAACAATGCCATTTCGAGGAGCAAAATAGGACGTTACACAAGAATCTATACATGAAGCTACATTAGGAACTAAAGAATATGTTAAACTGGGTGTATTAATTGGTGCTAAAATCAACGCTATTTATCGTTGAATTTAGTGCCAACTCTCTGTGATTGGTGAAAAAATACCAAAATTAGTGCCATCCTCATAAATAGTGTCAATTTTTTCAAAAAGGTGGAGAAAAATACACTAAAATAGTCAGTGGAAGTAAAAAAGGGAGCTAAAGAGCAAGGTAATCACAGGGATTTGTTGTAGTGTCTTCCAAAGATGAATTTGAAATTTACAAGTAAGGGACTTTAATTTATTCCAACTTAGTAATTATATTCGCATTAACTTAACGAGAGGTACTTCCAATGTTGTGAATGTACAATGACCTCAATTTGAATAATAAATGTACAAGTAATAATTCTTCCCCCACTAGGAAGATGAATTGAGGGTGGAATCAAAAAGCAAATTAAAATTCCTCCCAACATCGTAACTCACGAGGGAGTGTTACAAGGGGGTTCATTTCATGTACCTATGACACCATGTGCATTTATGAATAGTACAAACTACCCCTAATTTCATTATATATTTGCAAAATCCTTTTGGTAAACCCCTCTCATGATACATATTTCCAACTAAAAATCCCTCAATTTTCACGTTGATATCTTAAGTTTTTGTTTTTTCCATGAAAATTTTAATGCCTCTTTTTATTTATGTACCTAGTATGGTAACATGGCATTGCAATTATAAGCCATGAATGCAAACTAGTAGGTTACCTATGTTTGCTTTTCTTCTTCCCTATTATAATTTAATCAATGCATTGATTGCATTCATGGAGACTTTAACAACATTAATTCATTCGCATCATCCATTGAGGCCAAAAGGGATCAATGCTACCCAAATCATGCCTCTTCCTCTCCTTCCTAAGAAAGCAAGAAAAGGGACTAGTGGAAGTGAAGTTGTCTTATGAGTCATCAATGTATCAATTCTTATATCACACTCCTTAGTGAAATGGGGAAAAATATTTCTAGAAGCTATATGCACAAATTCCTATGGTCATTTATTTGTTTCTACGCAATGGGGTTCATTATAGTGTCCTTCCACTGGGCCACAATTTTTTCATGTCTTAGTCAAATCCTCAAATTTCTAATGAAATTTTTGGACAAATCCTTGATTTCATTTGGTGTTAGATTGATGGTAAAATACATGTAGCAGGTTGATATCGGAGAATTAGGGGATACATTAAGCCATGTAATGTGTAAGAAAATGTATAAGCTATTACATATGTGATATTTTCTCATGTCATTGAGGGTGGTATAAGCATGGAACAACAAAGAAGAATGTCTCTAAGGTGATTATGGGCATGGAAAAACAAAGAGGAATAAGAGCATTTGAAGAGAACAAATACATTGTAGTGGATCTTGAAGGCTATGGACCAATCTAGTATAAAGAGACCCATTCAAAGGCCCCGCGCCACCCCAATTCCTCTCCTCCCCATACCTAAATCAACCACCCAAGATACCACATTCTATACCCATCAATAATTTCATGTTTTTAATATATTAAAAATATCCCTGGACTCCTATATACTAAGAAATAATTTTATTTCTTTTCTTTTCTTTTTAAGAATTATATACTACCCCATATGAATTTGGGTGCTAGAATTTTCCCTAATCAATGTTAACCCCTTATGGGGAGGGTGGGTCTCAATGTAGGGTAGGAAACCCTCGTTGAAGAAGACTCATAATGATATTTTTCCAATCACATTTTTTCACCCTGAAATGTGTTTGTAAAAGCATGGTTTATGTTTTCTTGGTAGTAGTAGCTTTATTTATTAGTGAAAATGTTCAAACTTGTATGGTGTAAAATATCTCATAACCCTTTAATGGACCATCTCCCATGTAGGGGATTAATGATATTTTTCCTTTGACTAACCAATCACTAATTTGAAATGCCATTTTTAAGTTGATTTTTATTTATTTATTTATTTATTATTAAGGTCTTAAAGTTAATAATCCCTACATAGGACATTTATTTATATAATTATTAGATTTATTTCTTTAGATGATATATGTATATAGGGTTAGTTTAATGAGTTATTGTGAATGTTACTATGTATTTGGCTAATTCCATACCAACATATGAGATGTAAATCTCCCTAAATAAGACACACATATATCAACAAATTTATTAAAGATATTATCCAAGAAGATGAAAAAACATCCATTAAATTAGTGCAACCATATAAATTAAATGGCTAGGTAAATGCATATGAGAATAAATCCTTAACAAGCATCAAAACACTTACTTCATCATACATCTCAAATTATTAAAATTAAAAAAATTCATAAGAATCAACTAAATTATACTTTATTTAAAATAATTCACTATAATTATTAATGATAAAATAGTTAATATAGAAGTTAAGCATATATACACTAAAAAAACATGTAACAAGATTCCTAACCATGAAGATTTTACCCTCACTTATCATAGAAATTCCTCATACCCAAAAAAAACACTATAACTCATTTTATAGACGTGGTTTCATATGACATTTTGTTTAAATAAGAAAAAAAAATTAATTAAAGAGTAAAAATACAACTATTTTGGAAATATTGACATTTTTTATTTAAAAAAATTAATTAAATTATTAAAAAAATTAATAGAAGTGTAATAAAAATATCTATTTTAAAAAATAAATCATATTACTAAAAATATTAAAAATATTAAATAGGTGAAATCTCTATCGTTTACTAAAAAAAATATTGATAATTAAATTAAAATTTCGAAAATAAAATAAGTCACTGTTATTATTATCCAATATTAAGGTCACGACCAAGCCAGACACCAAATTGGAAGAAACCGAATTGAATCCAACATAGGAAGTAGAATCAAGCTTAGTTCACTCTAGTCCAGACATAATCTAACACTAGTGAAGTTTTAGACATTGAACTTACTGAAGCAGACGTAGAACATCTTGAATTTGAACTTTCTTAGCCTAAATCACCTTCATCTATTTTAGCTCCATCTCTTGAGCCACCTTCACCTCGAAGGAAGCTAATAGTAATGATTGAACTACCTCCTATGTTAATTAGTATGGAATATGTTATAAAAGAAATAAGGACACCTCATTCTCAATTTACCAGTACTAAAACTTTTGACCCAATAGTTCCTTTCTTTCCTTTCCAACCTGATCCTTGGTATTCTACAACTTTGAGTTTTTTAGGTGAGAATTTATCACTACCATGCATTCATTTTTATTCACCAGAAGTAACTATGTCATAAATTCCTATTGGGAGCGAACCTATTGATTCATCCATGTTTACCAGCTCCCCAAAATCACTATTGTATGGTGGTCCATAAGTTCCTGCTAGATACCAGTCACTTATTGGGACTTTTTCAAGAGCTTCTTCTTCTCCCTAACCTTCTACTTGGTCATCTAGTTTATCCACATCCACTGATTAGAGCATGACTTCCATGCCTGAAGAGTTTACGGCATCAGATCAACATATACACATGGTGTTTGGTAATTCAAGTAACACTCAAGTAATCCTAATTAGTGTTTACTACTAGCTTGGGGGGAACCACCTTATCCTCCACCTAGAAGAAAACCTATTGCTGGGGGTCAACCTCTTACTAGAGTTAGGTCAATCTGTTGTAAATCAACCTTTACTTGGTACTCCTTATCTTGGGATGAACACAATATGGAATCCTGCCTTTAATCAACAGTATAGTCCAAACACTCTGCAAGTACCATTTTATCAACCTATTTAGCCTACTGGACAAGCTATACCTCAGATACTTGTTCCAGGTATTGTTGTACATGTCCAGCAGCCTATTCAAGGAATTCCTTAAATAGTTTTCCAACAACCTATTCAAGGAATTCCTCAAACACCTATTCAGCAATCGATTCAACGACCTATTCATAGTTCGCCACAGACCCTTGTTCAAACAAATGTTTCACAGTCGATTCCAAGTTATCCTCAGCCACTTATTCCAAGAGTATCACAAACAAATGTTCAAGTAAGCCCTCAAATATTTGTTCCTCAGATTCCTGAGGCAATCTCATAGGTTTATACTCATCAAATTGTTCCTACAGTCCATTATATACCATAGATTCCTATCAGGCAACCCATTGTTAGAACAGTACAAACACCTTTTCAAGTTCAAGCTTCAAAGTCCGCCTTTCCAAGGTCAATTCATTCAAAGTCAACTTGTTCAAAGTCAATTTGTTAGAGGTGAGCCTTTGCAAATGCAACCTATGCAGGGGCAATATTACTTAGGTCAAATGGGTCAAGCTCAACCTTTCCAGAGTCAACCATACCTCTGTCATACTTATCAAGTCCTTGTTCAACCTCAACCCGGTATGGTTCACTCTGGTTACCCTGTTGGAATTCCAATTTCAACTCCTTCAACTATTCTAGGATATCTTGGATTCACCTCTAGGGGTTGGTCTTAACCCACAAGATTATCAAACTTTACCACAAGATCCTAGCTGGTAGTTATTGTTTATTGCAGTGCTAAATATACCAAATTTATCTCGTTAACCAACGATCCTATTTATTATTATCCTTTTTAGCTGACGATTCCTACCAAGTGACATACCCAAATTCGAAGGTAAATTAGAAGAGTATCCATCCAATCATGTGATGACATATCATCTTTGGTGTGCATCAAAATCTTTGATTTATGATTCCATCCATATATGCCTTTTCCAACGAACTTTAACCATTTCAGTAGCTAAATGGTACATTGAACTACCTAGTGCTTCTTTCTATAACTTTAACTCCCTGACAACATCATTTATAACCTATTTTCAGGTACCAATCCATTATGATACTAGTACCAAACTATTTACTTCTTTAAAATAATCGAAGTCGACTCACATATCCGATCATATCCATGAATGGATACATAGACGTCGCTTAGTCAAAGTTTTCATACCAGATAAAATTTATTTGAATGGTTTACAAAGTTGCTTCTTCCCGTTACCACTTGTGACTAGTACTTAGACATATTCTACACTCAATCTGGCACTTCGTACGAAAAAATCCCAAATTTACCTTGCCCTATGGGTGAACCCATTATTACATCTCCTACATGATCAAGATCTAATTTTGATGATGGTATTATAGTTTTTGTTAGCCAACAGTCTAAAGGAAAAAGAAAAATTCTAAAAATACTTAGACTTTGTCCATACAAGATACACCTTCTGGAAGCCTTCCTCCAGAAACTATTTCTAAGATCAACGTTGTAGAATCATCTACTGACAAGACGAAATCATCCAGAAATAAAAAGAAGGGGAAAGGTAAATCAAAACAAAATTTTGCTTCATAAGAGAAACCTTCTAAATCTGTGCCTACTGACGACAAATGAAAACCTCACTTTCCTTGCCTTATTTGCAATGAGGATCATTATACGAAGGAATGCCCACATCGGGCAGAGGTTTATAAATTCATTAAAGCTTCTCCAATTCCCACCTTTTTGAAGGATCCATTTCCTTCTCAAGACAAAAAATGGTTTCTCATAACACATCTTCCTCTTCCACATCGCAAGATATCCTGATGATTTCTTTGCAAGAAGTTTTGGTTGCTATGATATCCAAAGATTACGAGTCCAAGCATCCTATCAAAAATGGAAATGTGGCTAGCTTGTCTAGTCAAACTTCCAATTTGATTCCTCCTTCTCCTTTTGAGACATTACAGATTGAGAAGCCAAATCCTAACATGATGATCCGACCACCTACCAAAGGTGTGCCTCAGAAATAAACTTTCAATCCGCATGCTAGAGCTGTGCAAAATTATAAGATTGTAGAAGACCTGGCAATGTCTCCTTCCGTAATGTCAACTATATAGGTGTTGCAAACATGTCCAACAAAAAAAAAGCTTTTATTGTCAATTATAGGAGCTATTGATCCAAAGGATTCTAACTAAATTGTCTTTGATCTTGAGAGCCATATCCCGAGACTCCCTCATCAACTGGCAATCTAGATTCTAGTTTTTATTAAAGCTAGACGAGTATTTCATACAATTTTTTATGAAGGATCTTCTACGTGCATTATGTTGATTTCTTGTTGGAAAGGTTTAGGTTCTCCAACCATCAATAAATTTCCTACCATTTTGAAAGCCTTTGATGGAAGAGGTTTTCATCCATATGGGATCCCGAATGATTTTCCTGTAGAGCTAGAGGGAAAAACTGTCAATATCAAAGTTGAAGTTGTGGATGCTAAGCTAGATTACAATGTTTTTCTTGGTCGAAATTGGACCTATGCTATGTGAGCAGTGGTCTCGTCACTATTTCAAATGATACAATTTCCTCAGAAAGGAAATTTTTTCAAAGTAGACCAATTGCCTTACTACACTTCAGACCCTAACTTTGCGAGTAGCATACCTTTTGTTAGAAAAATGAATTCTCTTTATGAAATATCGGTGCTATTTTACTCAAAGACTCATCACTGATGGGAACCTTTATGATGCCTCCACCGAATTTTCCTTCTAATTTTACCGAGGTAAACATGATTACATCAAGCACTATGGAATCTCTTGATATGTGGATAGTGCCTTTAGAGTCCGGTTTATCCTCCTATGGCAATGAGATGCCTTTGAGCCCTTTTGAATTGGCTTATCAGGTAGTACAATCGTTTTCCAACCCAACATCTTCTGATATTTATCGAGTCGATACAGTCAATGAATATTATTCTCCTTTGCCTTGGTTAGAATCAATTTCATTCTCTGATCCTTTCAATTATACGTTTCCAACTGACGAAAGTATCATGGAGGTTATGACTTCAGATGAAATTCCATGGAACGATCACCATCACCATTTGTATTTTCTACCTAGCCCTGACAAAATTGACAATGGATTTTCAAATACGTTTTCACCTAATATAGTAAATACTCCAGAATCACCCATTTTAGTAATTTCGATACAACCTAAGCCACACATACTCATAGTATGCATATAAAATGCATGTCATATATGTGTCCCAGGAATTTCTAAATTCCATACTTGGTAAAAACCTTCATAAGTCAAGGTTTAAGGCTCCTTCAATAAACTCCATGCAGAAACGTTTGATTTAATTATCCAAAGTATAAACTTTATAGACCTTTGAGTGGAACCTTATAAATCCTTCGATAATCTTTGGACCTTGTCTAAAACTCAGACTTAGAACTTCATTAATTAATCTCGCTTACTTCTATTATAATTCCTATATAATAGAAATACTTCATAACCCACACTTAAACCTTACCTTTCCGCCATTCCACAAACCTTTGCACATATATCGATGCTCTCTTTAGTGCATTCAACCTACGTCGTCGATTTCATTCCTTAATCTGACGGTTATCGCATCACCTGATCGCCAACTACTTGGCCAATCTCCACCGTTGATCTATCTTGTCAGATCCAATGACTATCGCACAATCTCATGCATATACTTGCATGAATGATAATAGGTTGAGGCCGTGTGAGAAAAATAGTTTTCCCGTGTTACGTGTTGGCCTCTAAGGGTAAGCGCGTGGAATTTAGAAATACCATTTACCGCTTTGAGTCCACACGAGATTTTGCTTACTGCCTACGAAGATCGCTACACTATTATGCATGTGGTTTTAATCTTCACCAGTCACCTTATTGACTTTAACTTTCACGATTTAATCTTAGTCGTCTATCTCACACAATCTCGTCCATTGATCTGACAGATCCAATGGTTCCTGTGCACTGTTACATTCTTTTGTTTCTAATAACCCATTCATTCGGCTTTCTTCCTATGTATTTGTTCTTGCCTTCTAGTTTTCACTTGTTCTGATCTGAATCTTTGCTCTATTGCTTCATTTCCTCATGCCTTTACACTTCCTTCATCAATCTTTAAGGTTTAGGAAACCCTACAGTTATACTTTCGTTGTAACATTGAAGTTCTTCTCCAATATTGTCTATGCATAAACCCGTAACACTCTTCTCTACACTTCTTCTCTGATTTTTCACACCTGCAACCTATGTTAGGCAGGATTACTCTAATCCCCACACAATTTATGATTCGATTACTCAATCCACACTTGCACAATTCAGAATTAAATTCCCTGTACACACACACACACACACACACATATATATATAGATATATATATATACATAAACAAATGATTATATAACGAGTCTTCCTTTGGCCTGATATTCTAATCAGTGGCCTTTTCCTCTTTCTGCCCATAGGCTTACAATCAAACCTATCTAACTCTTGAACTAACTAACTGTTTTTATGCCTTTTAGGCTTACATTTATACAAAAGGTTTTGTTAGCCAATTCTTGTTCATATCCTTAATCTATTGAACTAAATCCCTAATATCCTCTAAGCCCACTTTTGACTCCACTAATCCCTAAGGATCCTCTTTAGTTTCACAAATCACAAAACCAATTCCTAATCTAAGACTTATAATTGATTTCCAAATCTCTCAATCCCCACTAATCACTCATCATCACTCATGTTCTCCTACATTCGAGAGAATTTACAAATATCCTCACAATATCTAATTAATTCCTATTCCAATCACTCAAATCATTGGTAATTACATTAATTTGATACATAGGAATCCAAATTCCTTGAAAACACAAGACCCCCTAAGTTAACTAGAATATAGTGAAATTGTTGAGCTGGATGCTCCTGCATCAGACTCCCAAGGTTACAGTAATCATGATCTCCTGATCATGTGCTTACGACCTTTGTCCTCCTAGATCCCATACTTTGTTTTGTAATTTGTCTTTGGTTGTTGTTGTTGTTAGTTGTTGTTCTCCAGGTCTCCACACTTTTTGTTTCTTTGCCCCAGTAGCTATGCTTTCATAGTATGTTGTTGTCTTTCTCTAGTTGCTACTTGGCCTTCTTACTATTGCTTTCTTCTGAGGCACCTTCATCATCAATCCTACTATTCTTTCAATCTCTTTGTCCAATTTATCTTTTGACTGATAATTACTTTTCCATTTGTTATTGTACTCTATCCACTCATCTTCAAACTGTTGTTTACTGTCTTCTCTTTGAAGTTGTTGGATTATTACTACTGCCCTTTCATCCTTACCCTCTTGTGACTTTCCAAACAAGCTTTGTTCAATATCTATAAATTTACTTTCAAAAAATAAATTGTCCTCCAATTTCTCTTGTACTTGATTCCTTTCAAATACATTACTATGTTGTTCTTCAATTCTAGCATATTTTCCTTTCTCTTCCTTGAAAACCCTTAGTAATTGTCCCTCACTTCCTTGACTGATTCTGACAATCAGTTTAACTTCTCCAAGCATGGTATCTTCATTCTTTTCATCTTCCTCATCAATATGTTTGTCCTGGAAACTTCCAGTCTTCTTCAGTTCTAAAACTAATTCTTCAACTTGAAACATGTCTGTCTCATGTTCATCAAATCCTGTAATCATAAAACAATTATTAGAATTAAAAATATAAGGCCTCGTTACCTTTTCCTTTTCTGGAAACATCTCAATATGTTGCTCTGAGCTTTCCTTCAATTCTTTTTTCAACACATCAATATGTTGATTTAAACTCTCCTTCATATCATATGTTTCAATGATATCTCTCTGTTATGGTTCACAATAATGAACTTCTCCTTCTGTAATGTCAACTTGTTGAACTTTTATTACCATTCTCTTTTCCGTATGATTGTCATTCATGACAATTTCTTTGTCTTCCTTTTTCAGCAATTTATCTTGAGTATACATCCTTTGCTTTTCCAACTTCCTTCTTTGAAAGTCTAATTTTCCATATAACTCAATAATTTCAATTGAAGTAGAATTTGGAAATTTTACACAATTTTCCATACCTTCCTTTGTTATTGACCAATCATCAGATGTCCTTTCTCCTTTTGCTAAATCTTTTGCATATATTCTTCTTCAATTCTGTGATTGTCTCTTCTTTTCCAAGAGACAAATCTGCCTCCTCTTCTTCTCCAATACACTTTGCCTTGTTGTCTCTCTATAAACCTTATTCAAGAGCTATCCTTGCCCCATCATCTGCATTAATATTCTCTTGCATTTGTTCTTCATCAATAACATTAATCAAATTCATTAGATTACCTCTCTATGACAATATTCCTTCGTTCTTCATCAGAATAAGATCCTGATCTTCCATCTCTATGATAGCTTCAAATGAGTGTCTTCTCTCATTAAGTAACTCATACATAGACTCTTTCTGTTGTAATCAGTCAAATTCTTCCTCTTCTGAGAAATTTTATTTGTCACCTTTTACTTCAAGATCTTCATCCATCCTAAAGACATCTTCACAAAGTTGCTTTTCTCCTGTAACACCTGTAATCATACACAAATTATCAGTTTTAAAAACATAAGACCTTGTGGTCTCACTTGATGTTTCAGTCATCATATCTCCTTACTATCTTTAATTCTCATAATAATTCATAAGATCTTCCATAGATCTCCAGTCTTCATCTTCACCCAGAACTTCACCCTGTTCTGCTTCACAAATGGAAACTTCCATTTCCAACTCAACTTCTCTGAGTTTTTCCACCAACCATTTCACTTCCTTTTTCCTTAAGACCCAAACCTGTCTTTGGTTTTCCTCTAGTACCAACCTTAATACATCGAGTTGTTCTTTTAACTCCACAGTCTCCTTGTCAAGCTCCTCTTGACTCATTCTCTTGCAATTTTCCTTGGCATCCTCCTTCCTCAGAACCTCCGTTATCTCTGTCATGACTATCAATAGTCATCTCCTTCTCTATCTTCATGAGTTCCTCACTCACTTACTATGAGCTACATTAAAGCATCTACAACAGCAAGTCCTCCCTGCTGCCACTTACCTCACCAAGCTCTCCTCTGTACTTTGTCTTTTGGCAATCACTTGGTTCTCTATTCTCTCAAACCTCTTTGAGAATTTCTCTCTACTATTTCTAGGCTTCAACCCATTTGTAGCTTTTAAGAACATAATTGTCCTCTTGTATTTCAATCACAATGAAATACTAGGTTCTGACCACCTCTTCTTTCACTCAGAAATTCTTACCAGCTTTTTTCATCCCTTAGCAATTCTACCCACATCCTCTGTGGAATTTCCTTTATTATCTTTCTGCGAGCTGCAACAAAATCTCTGCAATAAGAAGTAATCCTTTCTACATGATACCTCACTAAGCTTATCTCCTCTAATCTCAGTCTTTTGACATCTCTCTAGTTCTCTCTTTTGGAACCAATTGAGCACTTCTTGCTCTAAGTTGTTGCAATCTTCTCATATTCTTACGTCGCTACCTTCAAGACCTCCGCATGATCTTGTTTTACCATTCACCTGCACTTTCAATGGATTGTTCTCTGTTTCCTTTGCATCTGCAAATTCTACTACACTTTATCTCTGTGTTCCTATTGTTTGTCAAGTTTAAAATCTGATCTCCTCTTGTCTACATACACACCTTCAAAACATAACTATGTTCTAAGTTTTCTTAAAGAATTCTTATAGGCTGAATTTCTTTGTTCTTCTCTGATACCAAATGATTTTGCCTAACTTGCACATACCCATAGTATGCATATAAAATTCATGTCACATACATGTGCTAGGCTCCAACTGGGGACTGCCTTCTCCTGTAGAATGCAAAGAACCTACAGATCCATGTGCCTTCTCCTCGGGCTATGGAGTCCTTTGCTATAGAAAATCACACTGATAGCTTGAAAAGTAAAAGAAATCGAAGTTTTTACAATGGTAGTAATGAAATCTACTTCAACTTCTCAATATTGAATGTAATGTTTGAGAAACCTTCCATTTATAGGGTAAGTGGAATATAGCCCCTCAAGATTTTGTAGCACAAAAATGTTGTTTCCCTTCACTTCAGCAATTGCTAAAGGTCTAAACTACAAATTGTCAAACTTGCCATGTTTTCCCTTTTCTTCTCTCCTGGAATCCCATCTTAGAACTAGATCACCTTCCTTGAAGTCCTTTTCCCTAGCTCTTCTATCAAACAGGCTCTTCATCTTATTCTGATATTTTTTTCAATTTGTATTGAACTTCATCTCTATTTTCATTTTAGTTCAATAATCTGATTTATTATCCTTGAAAAATCATTAGGTTCATCTGTTGAATCCTGCAAGAACTTTAAAACAGGAAAAACCAAATTGGTAGGGAAGATTGCATCTTTCCCAGAAACTAACTGGAAAGGAGATTTTCCAGTATATCTCTTTGGAGTAATTTTTTTTTCCCATACTGCATAAACTAAATGAGAGCCCCAACTCTTTTTATGAGATGCTAGAGTCCTTTTTATTACCTTTACCAAACTTTTATTGGAGGATTATACAAGGCCATTACCTTGTGGGTAATATGAAGTAGAATGATGTAACAAAATCTAGTGTTTTTGGCAAAACTCAATCATTTTAACACTAGAAAAAGTTGTTGCATTATCAGTGACATTTTGAGTTGGGCAACCAAATATAGATAAGATGTTCTCTTCAATAAATTTGATTGCTACTAAATCAATAGCATTTCTCACTGGAATTGCTTCCACCCATTTAGTGAAGTAGTATGTTGCAGTGAGAATCCATCTATGTTGATTACTTGAAATGGGATGAATCTCTCCAATAAAATCTAATCCCCATTGGCTAAAAGGTTCTGAAACTATTGATGGAACCAATGGGAGAGCTGCTAATTTTTTCTTACCAGTGAACATTTCACTAGGAACGCAACCTCTGACCTTTGCTCCTACTTGTAAGAAAAATTTTGGCCAACAGAATCCTCCCCTTAATATCTTATATGTTATTTCTCTCCAAGCATAATGTCCTCCACAAAATCCTATATGAAACTGGTCAATGATTCCTTCAGTTTCAGATTTTGTTAAACATAATAACAAAATATTTGGTGGGTCTTTCTAGTACAAATTTGCATTTTTGATACAGTACTTGACTGCTTTCAGTTTGAGAGTTTTACACTAGCTTTTGGAGAATGATGCTGGACATTCAAAATGAATCAGGAAATTTACAATGTCTTGGTGCCAATCTGACAACAAAAACTTGTCATCAATGTATAAGGGGTTGATCTGATCTGAAGGTAAAGATTCTTGTGGATTCTTTTCTTCAATATGAAGGGAAGGTTCTTGTGGATTCCTCTCTTTAGGATGAACAAAAGGTTCTTGTGGATTCTCCTCTTCTACAAGGACAGAAGGTTCTTGTGGATTCTTCCCTTGAATCTCTAAAACAGAATTGATTCCGAGCACTTTACAGTTGGATTTGGCTAGAAGCTTAGCTAATCCTTGGCCTTTTACTAGCTTTGTAGTTTTGATAGTTAGATCAAACTCCAATATTTGAGTGATCCATCTACCTCTCTTTCCATCAGTGTCTGGTTGGGTTAAAACAATTTTCACAGCATTGTTAGGAACATACGCAGTAATAGGAGAATGTAGGACATACATCCTGAATTATTTTAGAGCTTGAATAAGGGCATAAGCTTGCTTCTAAATTATGTCATACTTAAGTTCAGCATCTCTCATAACCTTACTGAAAAAGGCTATGCGTTGGTCATGGGAATTCATTCTTTTGTAGTAGAACAACAACAATGGTTGTTTCTAAGGCAAAGGAAAAGATATTGAATGGTTTAGTGTAATCAGGGCTAGCCAAGGTGGGAGCTTCAGAGATGGCTTTCTTGATCTGATCAAATGCATGCCTAGAAGAGACAGTCCATTTAACTTCATGATCCTTTCGGAGCATGTCAGATATATATTTTACAATCTCAACATAATTTGGGATGAATCTCCTTAAAAAATTAATCTTGCCTAGAAAAGCTTGAATCTCCTTCTTGTTTCTAGGTAAGGTTAATGTTTCAATGGCAGACACACATTTGGGATCAATCACTACTCCTTCTTTTGAAATTATATGGCCCAGTAGTTTTCTTTCTTTGATAGAAATCGGAGAATTTTTAGGATTCAATAATATTCCAAATTTTCTACACCTGTCAAAAACATTCATCAAGTGCTTTAGATGTTTCTCATCAGATTTAGAAAAGACAGTTATGTCATCAAGATAACTAACCACAAATTTATTTACCTGACCCACAAAAGCTACATCCATAACTCTCTGGAATTTTGCTCCAGCATTAATTAAGCCAAATGGCATCCTAGCATACATGAATGTACCCCAGGGTGTAGTAAAGGTTGCCTTCTCTCTATCTGCTAAATCAACAGTTACCTGGTTATAGCCTTAAAAAACATCAAGCATATAAAGTCTTTGTGCTCGTAAAACCATTTGAAGTAGCTGATCCAATTTTGGCAAAGGATAGTTATATTTTAATGATGCCTTGTTCAAATTTCTAAAGTCCACACAAAGTCTAATTTCTCCATTCTTCTTTCTAACAAGAACTAAATTTGCAACCCAAATAGAATATCTAAGATGGAGAATGATCTAGGCATCTAGCATTTTCTTAATTTCCTTTTCTACAGTTGGTAGAAGATCTGGATTGATCCTACTAAGTTTCTGTTGATATGGAACTGCTTCTAGCTTTAAAGGAATCTCATGTTGTATTAATGAAGTATCATTGGTTTTTAGATCAGTATAGGTCCATGCAAAAACATCCTTATAAGTTTGAAGTAACTTAAGATATTGAGCTTTAATCTCAGGATCTAGAGATGCACAGATTTTGATGTTTTTAATATCATCATTTGTTTCAATATTAATTTCTTCTATGTCATCTCGTGAAGAAATGGACTAAGGGTTTCGGAAGACATCATTTTGATCAAACAATTTTTCTAAAGGAATGAGGCCTTTGGGAATAAAATTGTTAGACAATTAAATAATGCCATGATCAACAATTTTTGAATTGAAATTTGAAGTATCATTTTCATTTGTATTTTCATCTATTTCTGTTCTATCTTCATCAATTTGTAGAACTGAAAAGTCATCTATAACCTGCAGAAAAGATTTCAAATGTTCAACATCATCAAATATCTTCTAGTGTTTAGATTGTTTGGGATGGATGGTCTATACTTGACTTGTATTTGATATAGTACATTGGTCTGATCATAAATTTTAAATGAACTAGCAAAAATAGCTAAGGCATCTGCATGAATATTATGGTTTCTTGGAATATAAGTCAAATTAAAGCATCAAAGAAGTTTTCAACGGAATCCAAAACTTCATTTCTATAAGACCTAAGTCTAGGATGCTTAGTTTGGCAAATATTTCTCACTTGTTTGACAATAAGTTCTGAAACAATAAAAACACTTAAGTTTTGAACCTTTAAACTTTTAGCTAATTGCAGTCCCAAAAGGAAAGCTTCATATTCAGTCACATTATTTGTAACTTCGAAGTCGAGTTTTCATGATTGGGTGATATTTTCTTTTTCTAGTGAAATTAAACTACCCCAGCTCCTACCCCATCTTTTGTACAAGAACCATCAAAGAATAGTTTCCATACATCAGTTTGATTTGGTTCGGGACTTTCAATTGCATCTTCTATTTTAACTTGAGTTTCATGTATTTGGTTTGAAGAGAGTTGAAAGCAACCAAAATCCTGATCAATTGCATAAATGGGATGGTTCCTTGACTGGTTTGTTTTGCAAACAGTGTGCACAAATCTTACCTCTCTATATAACCTTAATTGTTCACCCTCATAAACTGGAATAGTGGCATAAGACATATCCATCTGAAGAGTTCCCCCTAATTTGGCACAACAAGACCTAGAAAGGAGCATTCCAAATTTGGGAGGGATGTCTATGACAACTATATCAAGCACTACATGTTTCACTAGAATTTGGGCAAGGGTGACTACTAAATCCTTAATCAATCCTAAGCAGGGCACCCTTTTAGAATCAAAGGTGTACAAGTCATGGTAAGATCTAGTTATGTCAAGTTTCAAACGGTCCATGATAGTTTTTGGCATGAGGTTATGTGATGCTCCAGAATCAAGCATACAATTATATAACATGGAATCATTTGTTTTAAGAGTTACATACAAAGGAGTCACTATTTCATCTGTCATATCCAAGCTAGGACCAAAGACAACTGCTAGTTTTTCATTTTGCAGACTAATGATATCACTTTCAACATCAACCGAGGTGTTTTGTATCCATTTAGAGACTTGATTTTCATACCTAGGATTTTTGGAATGTTCTGAAAGTGGAATTGGGATTTTAACTCTTTCTAACTCTTTTTTAACATTAAATGTATTCAAGGCATTTTTATCATTTTGAGCAGTATCAATTGACTGATTTAATGGTCAAATAATAGTTGTTTGAGTTTTAGCAGCTTTGGTACGAGGTTCAATTACTGGAGTCCCCTTAGGAGTTCTTCCAAGGCTAGGTCTAGGCCTAAGATCATATCTCATGTTTAACTCTGTAATTAAAAATTCAGAGAAGGCATGGTATTTAGAAACCTGTGAGGATTCTTGATCTTCATGAACCTGATTTTGTTGTGAGAGAGGAACCATAATTGTTTGATTAGAATAATTATCCATGTTATTGATATCTTCAGTAATAATCATAGTATTTCCATCAGGTTTCTAGTCATCTATCAGTAAAGGAGTGGGAACATGCTGATCATTACTAGGTCTCTAAAGAATTTGTAATTGTGGATTCCTTCTATACTGACCTTGGTTTTGATTTTTGGGTCTAGTAGCTATTTGTTGAACTATCCTAGGTTGAGTCATAATCTTGGAAATTCTATTAGATAGATTTCTAAGAAGAGAAGTAATTTCATCTATTTTAGAATCTTCAGTTTTAGTCTTAGAAGAACTAGAGGAACTAGAGGCTTCTTGAATAGATTTGAGTTTTCTTTGGGCCTTTTCCTCTTTAGCTTTCAAGGAAGTCGGAGAAACCCTATTTTCTTCCACCTCTATAGAATTTGTTTGCATATATTCAAGAGTTCTTGAAGTTCTCTCTCTTATCATTACAGAAAATCATCATGAAAACCTAGACTTAGTTGCTGCTACATGGGGTTTACAATCAGGGGGCAGCTTATGATAAATTTTATTGAACCTTTTGATAAAATCTGATACAGGTTCACCAAAGTTTCTTTTAATTTCTTCAAACTCAGTCAAAAAGTAAAGAGGATCTTTCTTTACGCCCCATTGGTTTTTAAATATGTTTGTAAGCTCTTCCCAATTTCTAGTGGAATTTACAGGGAACTGCCTAAACCAGATTCTTACATTTCCTTCAAGTGACTGTACAAACAATCTCATGTAAACATATTCTTGTTTTGTATTCATGTTGTTTGCAAAATCTAGAAAATATTAAAGATGGTCCTCAGCTGTGGGACCAATTTCTTATTATACCTGGGAAGGTATTTCAAGTATCCAGCTGGGAATGCATCAAGGTTAGTAGGTATGACTAAAGCTACATATGTAACGTGTACAATAGGTTGGAATGCCATAGTAGAAGGTGTTGTATGAGGTGTTTGCGTGGATGAAGAAGAAGATGATGAAAAAGAAGAAGAAGAAGGTGATTTAAGGGGTGTGTGACTATGTGGAGGTGACGAAGGAGGGGATCTCTTGAATGAATTTAAAGGAGTCTTAAGAACTAACTTTGGGACTTGTGAATGAATATATTGTTTTGTTTCAAAGGGTGGATTTGTATATAAAGATATGGTCTCTTCAGGTTGTTCATAAGTGGAAGGAAATGAATAAGTGGTAGGGGATATGAAATCTGTGGGCTTGCATTCAGGTAAATGAACACCCATGTCAAACCCAGTTTTAGGTGATCCTAGTGGTAGTGGGGGTTCTGGATGCTTTTCAAAAGAATGAATGAGGAACGCTGAATCTAAATCAACTCCCCTATCTAATAGTTCAGAAACCTTAGGAGGTATTTGTGTCAAATCAAGATCAGATGGAATATTACTAAAAGGATCAAATGATACTAACTTTTCAGAATGCAAGACTGAAGAGGAAGAAGAAGATGGTTGATGTCTCCTTTTAGAACTGGATTTTCTCATAATTTTTTTAGGATCTGACAGTGGATTAACTAGGTCAGATTCTGAATGAGATCTGATGTTCTTAAAAGGTGCCATTTTGGGCTAGTCGAGTCGCCAAGTGAAATATTTTAACCTTTCTAGACCTTTAATCACCTTAAAGGAATAAAATGAATATCATTGTCCCAGAAAAACTTAATGGAATTTGAATCCCCGACAATGGGACTCGACTGATGCTGTACCTCTGAGTTGATAATGGTCGGCTATCAAGCCAAAGCATCTAAGATAATTGTTTTGGGGGATTTTTTGTTTTAATTTGGAGGACCAATGAATGAAACAGATATAACACTGTAATACCTAACCTTTTGAATAATATTAATCCCAAAGTAGAGGGTTGCTATAAAATTTCACACAGTGATAAAGCTGGAATAGTGGTGAGAAAAAACAAAAATTAATATGATTATTACAATTTTCAGACAGAAAATTAAACAATCATAAGTATGAAAACCTCTGACCAATGTTCAGAAGGTTCAAGAGAATATGCTTATGCTTACAACAAGACGCTGATGATTTATTTATTCAGAGGGAATTAATTAAACAGACAGTCCATTAATCCATTCTCTTTATAGGTTATCACTTCATAAGCTTATAGGTATAGATTGAGACACAATTATTACTACCTAGGTATTTCTGTAAGACATAAGAATATGAAGAAAAACATAATGTGTAACACTGGAAAAAATTACAGGAAACACAAACTGTGTAAAACTGAATTCAGAATCCTTTGCTTTGTATTAAGGGTCCAAAAAAGCTAATACATCAAGTGTTTTCAAATGCTTTATCAAGAGTACAAATCCCTTTCAATGGTCAACCTGGTTCAAGGGTGAACTTGGTTCAATGATGAACCCATAATAACTCATAAGGAGAGTTATTTATACAATAGTAGAACTAAGAAAATATCCTAAACTATTTTTACAACAATAGATTTATTTGAGGAAAAGGAATCTTCATGCAAGAAGATAGAGACAATTATTGAACTGCTACTTGCTGTCCCTGTTATTTAGGTTCTATTGTCCTTTAGACTTTGATATTTGATCTTCACACTGGATGTAATATTTACTTATGAAATTTCATCTGATACTCTTTGGCCTTTTTGACCTGTCAATAACCTTTACTGTGCTTTTTACTTTTACTATACATTTCAAGTTTTTATTGTGTATTTCAACAGTAAATCATTTAGTTTTTACATGTCTCAGTATCACGTAATTGAATAATTGATCATATTTCTATATATTTCATCTACTTTTCTTTTATCTGTATGTTTTATCTGCGTCCTCTATTTTATCATTTACTATCTCTGTGTAAAGGATTTCTTCTTTGTTTTAACCATTACTGTGTAAATGATAATTGCCTTTTAATTGTATAAAGGATTTTGAATTTGTTTCCTTGTGAATCTGGAACAAATAGGTTTTATATGATCGCCCGCAAAACACAACAATTGTTAAGAAAAACACAGGCTAACAGGGAGAGCTGAAATGGATTCAGGGAACAAGATAGCGTATGAACAGAGTCCTGGAAATGTCGAGAATGTAATCAGAGGTCAAAATAGGTTGCAGAGGCTCAGGGTGGTGTAGACAAGGTTATACAGGTTTTACTGAAAAACGAGCGAAAGGAGTGAAAACGAGGGTTTTCAGGTTTAAACAGTTAACAATTGACTTTGGCATGGAAATTCATAATGGTGAACAGTGAATGGTTTCATTGTACGCGGGGAGTGGTTTTGGAGGCTCATCGCACCGCTTTTGGTCATGGGGTGGTATTTTCTTGAGGGCACATGAGTTAATGTAGAGTTGCCACATAACCACAGGGGGCCCGAGCAAACCCACGAATCTCACATGCTCTCAGGTGGGTAAAGCTTGGAGATCGAGAGCGCGTGATATTGTTGTGGGTTGCTAGATCTAGGAGCTGATGACCGGATGGCTATCGCATGGTAAAGTTGCACGGAGGGCGATTGACAGAGATTAGTGGGGCCCGAGGAATAATTACAAGTGATTTGTAATTATTTTAATGAATAAAGTGTGATTAAATGTATCATGATGGGTTTAAGAGTGATACCAAGGTTAAATGCCGCGGTTTGTTAACCACAACAAGGCTGGGTTAAAAGAGTTCTTATATCGGGAAATGACAATATAATGGAGTTAATTAAAATAAAGCGGGTTTTAATAAAACTTAGGCTAAAGGGGTTTTATGGGTTTAAAAGGGTTTTGTCGGGGTTTTATGGGCTTAAAAGGGTTTTGTCAGGGTTTTATGGGTATGGCAGAGTTTAATTAGATAAAGTGGAGGGGGGAATTTATACTTAGGGTAAAGGGTTTTTTTTATGGGTTTTTAGGAAATTAATAAGGGGAAAGCGATTTTTTCAAAGGGAAATGGGTTTCGCACTAGGGAAAAGGGGTTTTTAGGTAGGGGAATGAATTTGGAGGGTAAATTGCTAGGAAAATGTGTGAAACCAAGGTGCAAAGGTGAAAATGAAGGGAAAAAGGGTATTTTCTTAGGAAATGATGAGATAATGAGGAAATTAGTAAGTATGCAGTGAGGGGTGAAATGAAATGAAGGGAAGTTAACCAAATCAACTTGTGAACATCTTTTCACCTTCATAACTTCTCATGTACATTGCAAAACATGATCAAGCATGATAAATCTGATTATGCTTAAACCAACTTTGTACTTCTGCAACCTTTCTTCTACCTACCGTTTACTTATCCTAACATTTTTTCTTCACTTAATTGGGTGCATTTAGGCTGACAGACCCTTTTCTTTCCTTTTTCTTTTGAAAATCAAACTATCTAATTCTAACCTTATAACATCCAATGGCTCAGATTAAACTAATGAGCTCCTTATTATTCTCTAACTAACTACTGATCTGCCAAGATTAAAAAGTTTGGCTAGATCTTTATTCTCTAAATATAAACATGAAATTTAAAGCATGAACTAGTCAAGATTAAACTATTTGACTGTCATGGGTTGTAGCATTTATGACAAGCTGCACACAACCATTATTTTGCATAATAAAGTAAAAAGTAGTGGCACTTGGACTTGCACACTTTCAGAGTTTATCGCTTTTTGCTTTTCTCTCTAACCTAACATTTTATTTTTGCCTTCATTTTTTAGGGCATCTATTCTAACATTTTCTTTGATAAAAATAAAGATAAAAATTAGGGAATCTAATCTTATAACAAAACACATATAGATATGATTTTAATTAATTACATATTGAACTAATTTAGTAAGTATATTATAAGGCATAGATATAATTATAATAATAATAATAGGTTAACAATAATTCCATTAAAACATGATTATAACAAAGTAAGATTTATAGAAAAAATTATAAAATTAAATAATTTATTAATAAAAATATCATAACAAATAATTAAAATAAAAATGAAAATCACGCTTGAACTAGTCAGCTTCACAACTCACCTAATCATATTTATATTTATAACTCATGTTTTCTCTACTTTGTAAATTAGTCCTCATGATGTGTCTTGTTCTAGACTTGAATTGTCAACAATGTAAAAATGAAGATTGTGGAATATCTGAATTCAGAACCTCAAATACCACACCACAGAAATCTGCACACCATTATGGACATATTTATCAAGATATTTCCTATCATTTTATTCAGTATTCTTTTTATCCATATCCTAGCTTAACATTTTTTGAAAAATATTTTCATTTTTTGACTAATTTATTCTAACTTATCAAAACCAAAAAATTATACAACACCATACTTCGTAAAAACCTTCACAAGTCAAGGTTTAAGGCTCCTTCAATAAACTCCATGTGGAAACATTTGATTTAATTATCTAAAGTATAAACTTTATAGACCTTTGAGCAGAACCTTATAAGTCCTTCCATAATCTTTGGACCTTGGCTAAAACTCAAACTTAGACCTTCATTAATTAATCCCGCTTATTTCTATTATAATTCCCATATAATAGAAATACTTCATAACCCACACTTAAACCTTACCTTTCTACCATTCCACAAACCTATGCACATATATCGATGCTCTCTTTAGCACATTCAACCTCCGCCGTCGATCTCATTCCTTAATCTAACGGTTATTGCGTCACTCAATTGCCAACAAGCTTGGCCAATCTCCACCGTTGATCTGTCTCGTTAGATCCAACGACTATCGTGCAATCTCATGCATATACTTTCACAAACGATAACAGGTCGAGGCAGCGCGAGAAAAGTAGTTTTCCCATGCTACGTGTTAGCCTCTAAGGGTAATCGCGTAGAATTTAGAAATCCCATTTACCACTTTGAGTCCGCGTGAGATTCTGCTTACCTCCTACGAAGACCACTCCACTATTATACACGTCGTTTTAATCTTCGGCATTCACCTTCTTGACTTTAACTTGCGCGACTTAATCTTAGCCATCTATATCACACAATCTCGTCCATTGATCTGACTGATCCAATGGTTCCTGTGCACTGTTACATTCTTTTGTTTCTTACTGTGCAATAGCCGATTCATTCAACTTTCTTCCTGTGTATTTGTTCTCGCCTTCTGATCTTCATTTCTTCTGATCTCAATCTCCGCTCTGTTACTTCATTTCTTCGTGCCTTTATGCTTCCTTCATCAATATTTAAGGTTTAGGAAACCCTACAGTTATACTTTCATTGTAATGTTTAAGGTCTTCTCCAATACTTTCTGTGTATAAACCCATAACACTCTTCTCTACACTTCTTCCTCTGATTTTGCACACCTGCAACCTATGTTAAGCAGAATTACTCTAATCCCCACACAAATTATCATTCGATTACTTAATCCACACTTGCACAATTCAGACTTAAATTCTCTGTATATATAAACAAATGATTATATAACGAGTCTTCCTTTGGCTTGATATTCTAATCAGTGGCCTTTTCCTCTTTCTCCCCGTAGGCTTATAATCAAACCTATCTAGCTCTTAAACTAACTAACTCTTTTTATGCCTTTTATGCTTACATTTATACAAAAGGTTCTATTAACCAATTCTTGTTTAGATCCTTAATCTGCTGAACTAAATCTCGAATATCCTCTAAGTCCACTTTTGACTACACTAATCCCTAAGGATCCTCTTTAGTTCCACAAATCACTGAACCAATTCCTAATCTAAGACTTACAATTGATTTCCAAATCTCTCAATCCCCACTAATCACCCATCATCACTCATGTTCTCCTACATTCAAGAGCATTTACAAATATCCTCACAATATCTAATTAATTCCTATTCCAATCACTCAAATCATTAGTAATTACATTAATTTGATACATAGGAATCCAACTTCCTTGAAAACACAAGACCCCCTAAGTTAACTAGAATATAATGAAAATGCTAAGCTGGATGCTCCTACATCAAATTCAATCTGAATCTGAAATAAATTTGGGAAATATATCTACAACCATTGTCATCGACATCTTAGTTAAAACAAGGAGTTTTCAAAATATTCACATAGTTTCCTCATGCTCAATCAAAGACATTCGAACATATAAAGCCCTATTTCAATAATTCTGCCACATATTTGCCTAGTCCTATGAGTAAATGTCAGGAATTTACCCAAGCATTGTAATACATAAACTAAGACTTACCCGGATTCCAAGCCTGTCAGACAATAATTACATTCGATGCATGTGTGTAAATCTGTTGCGATTAAAGTTGAGGTTGAGAAACTGCTCAAAGAAAGTTTCATCTACCCAGTTCCCTTAACTGAATGAGTATCCAATATCGTGCATGTTAGCAAGAAACAGGGAACCATTAGAGTATGCATCAACTATAGGGATATTAATAAAGCTTGTCCAAAAGACAATTATCCTACTCCCTATATCGATCAAATCGTTAATGAATGTGTCAAAAATGAAATATTCTCGTTTATGGATGGATTTTCTAGCTACAATGAAATCAACATACTCACAGCTAATCAACATAAAACTGCATTCATTTTCCCATGGGAGACTTTTGCCTATCAAAAACTTCCATTTGGCTTGAAGAATGTAGGTGAAATTTTCAACGGGCTATGTATTATGCATTTCATGATATCAAGCATATTGTGCAACATTATTTGGATGACTTTCTTGCTCATTCACTGATATGGGAAGACCATCCAATGCATTTGAGAGAAATTTTCATCAGATGTTGTCATTACAATATTCACTTGAATCCAAATAAGTGTGTTTTTTGTGTGTAATCTAGTCGGTTGCTAAGGTTTCTTGTTTCAAAGGAAGGCATCAATGTCAATCTATTAAAGGTTGAGGCTATCTTGAATTTACCTCCTCCTTAGATTCTATGCCAACTCCAAAATTTGCAAGGGAAAGAAAAGTTTCTACATCGATTTATCCAGAACTATGCCAAGTTGACTAAGGGTTTTACCTGAATTTTGAAAAATGGAATCTCATTTATTTGGGATGAAGTGGCTCAAAAAGCCTTTGATGCACTCAAATATCCGTGGAGCCATACACCATTGTTGCATCCTCTCGATTATCACTAATATTACTTTTTATACTTAACAGCGTTTGATGCCATCATAGGTATGGTATTAGTTCAGGAAGATGAGTCAAATGAAAAGCATATAATATATTACTTAAGTCATAATTTAACCAAAACCGAAGCAAAATATGGACATGTGGAGAAATTGGCCTTGCCAGTTGTTCAAGTTGTCCAACGTTTCCTTCACTACATTTTATTGTAAAAAACTACTGTAATTTCTAATTGCAACCCCATGTTTTACATTCTTACCAGACAATTGCTAGGAGGAAATTATTCCAAATGGATAGTCATCATACAGGAATTAGATTTGGAATTCATTAAATCCAAATCTAAGAAATCATTAGTATTTGTTGAGTTATTGTGTGACTTTCCCCGTATTAAAACTGAAGACATGGCAAAAGATTCTCTTCAAGATGAATCTCTCTTTATAATCAGTACTTTAGATCCATGGTACATAGATATCATGTTTTATCTCCAAACTCAAACATTTCATTTAGAATTAAATTGAATTGATCGTCGCTGAATCTGGTATCAATCATAGCAATACAATATGGTTGGCGACACGCTTCATCATCGTGGTGTCGATTCTATTTTCTATGGTGTTTAACTCACATAGAAGCCAAAAAGGAATTAAATTATTGCAATTCTAAAGCTTGTGGCGGTCATATGTCAGGGTTTTCCACTGCTCAAAAGATCCTATGGGCGGGGTATTTCTGTCCTTCTATGTTTAAAGATTGTATAACTAGGGCCAGGAAATGCCATAATTGTCAAATTTATGTTCGAAGAATGCATGCACATCCAACTCCTCTTCACCCAATCATTGTTGTTGGTCCTTCCACTAAATAGAGAATTGACTTTCTTACATTTAACCCTCACTCGGCCAGGGGGAATGGGTATATTATCCTTGCAAGGGATGAGAGCATAAGACATTAATAAAGATAGTTTAGAGGAAGATTATACAGAGATTGCGGCAAAAAGGACAATCCATGCATCATTTTGTTGGATGATAGGAACATTAGTGAAACAAGAAACTCAACGTGGGAGCCATGCAATGTGTGACAATATACATGAAAGAATTCAAACGTTGACAAATTGTGAGCTAGGTAGAATTGATCGTGCTAATAGAAATTCATGACTACAACTAGAGAGAGATATGTAGACCATGAGAAATAGCATGGGAACCCATTTTATTTTGTTGAGGATACATGATCATCAACACAGACTAAAAAGAAAGGCTAGTGGGATACGTAGGGAACAATTTGTATGCTTCCTGGAACAAGTGGGAGAGAGAAACATTCAAGGAAATATCCCACATTCTATAATAGCACATGAGCATATTTTTTATCAAGAGAAGCATAGAATAACCAATAGGGAAGCATGTAAGATATGGCCAATATCAGTGGTAAACACCCAATTTTCATACAACATGCTACAAGAATCTTATGTACATACAAGGTCTGAAGAATAAAAAGGAAGTAACACATAAAAAGAGAAAATTTGCATTTTACAGTGCACAAAGGAGAAGGATAACCTGGTTGGGGAATAAGAGGACTAACAAAAGTTATCTCAGGTGAGGATAAGATCTCTATATTCCCTGGAGATTGGAGGGTGGAGATGGCTTTCATTTGATTCCCTTGGCAGTCAGGGAGGATATTTCGTCTTGGATTCCTAGTAAGGAAAATTTTGAGGTCTCTTTTTCTTGTTGTTGATTTTTGGGTTCAATATTCCATTCATTGGGTGGAGCCATTGTGTTTAGATGATTAAAAGCTGGTGGTGAAGCCCCTAGATCCCCTTGTGTGTGATTGAACATATGAATCTATATTGCCTTATTTTGATTGAGTGTGGAGGTGGCAGACCTCTGGAATCCTTGAATGAAGGTTGAGTGTAGCTCATTTAGTTGGTGGGTGGAGGTGGTTGACCCTTTGGAGTTCCTATTTCAGATTACAATGTTGGTTTCTTTCCTTGAGAGAACCTCCTCATACTCTTGAGTCTAGATCGAGGGTGATTGGGCTGCAAGAAAGACCACAACGCAGCCAAATCTGTGGTTAAGTGGAAATTTGTGGTCTCTGACTTATTTTTCCAGTTTTAAATTGAGATAAGTATCCCTCCCATTTTGTTTGTATAGTAAATTTCAAATTATGCTTGTTGTGATTATTTTCATAGCTATGGATACTATTCTTTTATAATTCTTTTATAAAAATGAGTTTGATGGAGCTTAGGATTGAGGAGTCGTTTAATGGTTATGGACATTGTTTAGAATCTTGATGCCTACACTAATGGATTTATGTGGTATGTTAAAATCACGTTTTGTGTTCTCGGTAACTAGGATGCATCACAATCATAGAGACACTATGTCTAGTTTTAGGCTGTAGGGGCATGGATGTGTACCTATACATACATAGCCACCATATTAATTATATGTGAATACTAGGTGAGGAATGGCTAATCCATGATGTATGCAAATCTAGAAGCTAATCTTTGCTAGGAAAATAACCATGTATTACAATAGTCTCCTCATTTGTGTTCTTCCTTGCATTTGAATTTTGCCAGAGTAAGTGGCTATTCATTGTTCACTCAGTTTGATCCTCACAAGTATTTAGCAAACACTAAGTTTTTAGCAAACACTCAATGATATTCTTCATTGTCCCATCAATATCAATTGGTATGAATTTCATCTACCTTGGTGTTGATTCTTTTCACATGGAAATTATGTACATCCAGAAAATCATCCATGGTAATGACTCTTTACTGCATTGGTTTAAGGTTCCTACACAACAATTGGGTTCACCAGCCTCTCCTCATAGAGATATTTCCAACGAGTATCCAATTCCTACATTCCCAAATTGGATACTTTTCTATCTTGTTTCACTCCTCGAGAGAAGGTGGCATCATTTTCTATTTTCCCTTTACATAAGGAATTATGCACATTTCACCTTATCTTGTTCATAACTTGACCTTTCCCAGTTCACCTTTCTCCATCCAAGATAGGTGGTTTTTCCTTCTAAATCCTTTTATGAGTGTTATTACACTAGCTTCCTTCTTTTTCCTATGTGACAATATTATTCTATTTCACTTGATGTAAAATGGGACTCCTTTATTATCTATAGCATGTGTTGGGCTTTAAAAATCTAATGCCAAATTGATATAGTAGAACCTTTAAGGAGAATATGTGGTTGGGGATTACCTTAGTACTTAGCTTCCACATTGGTAAAACTATAACTTAGCTAGGCTTCCTTTGGTTCTAGTAATTACATGGTCTATTCATTCCTAAATTATTGTGGTATTAAGCTGGAAGGAAAGCAAAGAAAAATAATATCTCATTGGAAGGATCTAGGGGATGTTGGGGATAAATCATGGGAAGAGTGGAGAAGTTAGTAAGAGGCAAGAGTCTCTTCCCTTCTCAAATAAAGAGACTTTATGACATATTCAACATATGAACCCCTCTAAAGACTTATATAAGATGAATAGTCAAATACATGACCTAACATGGATAGAGTGATGTTGGATTTCTAGTAAGCAAATTTGAAGTTATGACTTGAAGAAGCTCCACTCCTTGTTGCACCAACAATAGTAATTGGTTCTAGTTCCTGATTCTATATGGATTTCTTATAATCTATAGAATAGAGGGATATGCAAGCTACATAGTGTTTGCTCAATTTTTACTTTCATACAAACTAAGGGTCTTTTGCTTGGCTGGTCACTTACCTAGATCTACTAATGAAACCATTGTTAGTGCATAGTGGAATTGTAGTATACTTAGGGGGGATAGTATGGGGTACAGAGGGAGGTACCCAAGGGAATAATGTAATAATGAGATGAGCCATAGTAATAAATAAGGCGGTTAACCCGTATCATGTAAGGGACCACAAGTAGTTTGCAATAATGTAATAAGCCCATGGTATTAGATAGATGGTATTTACGGAACCATGGTAATGACCCATGGTATTGTATGTATGAGGCCTATATAGAGGCTAGATACTATCAATTGAGAGATGTCAAGGAATATTGTATGGGGAGTCTCTAGCCTCTATATAGGCCTCATACATACATAACCATGGTCATTACCATGGTTACCTCAATACCATCTATCTAATACCATGGGCTTATTACATTATTGCTAACTACTTGTGGTCCCTTATATGATATAGGTTAACCACCTTATTTATTACTATGGCCCATCCCATTATTACATTATTCCCTTGGGTACCTCCCTCTGTACCCCATACTATCCCCCCTAGGTATAATACATGAATAATGGTTACCTTGTGCCTGATGAAGTGAATTGGAGACATTGAAGCATATTTTTGAGATTGTTTTATTTATTTTTGGGATTGTTTTATTGCTAGATACTTTTGGTAGCAAGTCTTGATGCAAATATCTCAATTGTTTCAAGGAGTGATTCACTAGAATGTTGCATTATCAGGTGATGCCAAAGAAATTACCAGCATAATTAGGTACTAGTGCATTGATATACTATGAAGGGAGCCTACAAGCTGGTAGGTAATTAAATCTTCTAGCCCGTTGACCTAAAAATAGACAAGATGCACCATAGAATCCCATATGAAAACCCCGACTGATCATCTAATGTAATTTTTTTATACAACTTCATCCAAGAGAAAAATATGAGTGATATAATAGGCATGATTGGTATTGAAACTATACATGATCATAAGTAAACATTGTTGAGACTATTTCCCGTGCCCCAACCACCATATTATGTAATTAATTTAGTTTAGAAGATACTTGTACTGAAATTTTATCTTATTCATGGATTAATGCACTAAATGTTTATCATCTAGAGACTGATATGCAAAACCGAAAGGAGTCATTATGCTACAAATCTTATTTTGGTGTTGTATATGAATATATTTTCTTTAGATTTAGCATTACATTTAACTATTCATCTAAAATCTAGGGGTGGAAAGGTTGATTGGTGTTACTAAATTATAGCCTTAGACTATCAAGATTGGATAGGTTCAGATCTGATGGGCTATGCGTGCACCTTTATTTGGGTCTATTTTATGGATTATCATTATTTGCATCCAATTGAATTCATCCCACAAAAATTTTCATTGGATTTCTAACACAACAACGTTAACTTTCAAATTACAATATCTTGTATACCCTCTTTCCTTATGGTTAATAAAATTATGGAGAAATGGGATGTACTATATAGGATTAATAATGTGCTCTAGATTTTCGACAGTCAAGATGCAAAACTATAAATGGGACACCACATGATAGTGGGATTTAGCATGAAGTTAAGATCAAGGACAATGTCTAGGTGATGTATAGATGACTAATATCTTAGTTGTATTTTTGGCTTTTTGCATGTGACAATTGTTGGCTTTCTTCCATCCCACGCCTATTTTTTGCCTCTGCTTGGCAAAAAAATGGAATAAAAAATACCCTATCATATATATATATATATATATATATATATATATATATATATATATATATAGATATATATATATATATCATAAAAAAACCCTTTTATCCCCTATTATATGGTCGATATGTTATTTCAGATTTTCCTCATTTTTTATACCTCAAGGTGAACGCAAGTGATATGTTATTGCTTCATTAGTGAAGCCCCCATGGTTCCAGGTGCCCCTATCTCAACAGTATTTTCCTCAAGCTCTTCTTCCTCAATAGGGAATCCATAATAACTATCCTCATATTGCCCACTAGATATATCCATAAGTTCTTTAGTGCATGCTCTTTTTCCTTCAATGGATGTACCAACGTACATTCTTATGGAACTCTAGCTCATAGTGTTTCTGCAACGAGGTCTAGAAGGTGTAATCACTCTTATTTTTCTAGGAAGTGTATATGCTCTACTTTGTCTGGGAGGTGTAAGTGCTTTATCTTCTGGTGTTGTTTCAATGCTTACCTCATGTTCTTCACTTTCTGGCTTCTTTAATTTCCTTTTTTTTCACCACAGTTTGTACAAGAGTATTTTTTTTAGATACTTCCTTAGATTCCCTAGGAATTTTTTTCAGGAACCCCTGCTTCAGCTGACACTGTTCCAAGTGCCCTTATTTCAACAGTCTTTGCCTAAGTCCCATTATTCCTCAATAGAGAATCCATAATAACTATTCTTAGACTATCCACTAGATATCTCAACATGTTCTTTAGTACATGTTCTTTTTCCTTTAGCGGATCTACCAATAAACATTCTTATGGAACTCCATCTCTTACAGTTTTTGTGACGGGGTCTAGGAGGTGTAACCACTCTTCTTTGTCTAGGAAGTGTAACTAATCTACTTTGTGTGGTGGGTGTAATTTCTCTATCTTCTGGTGTTATTTTAGCACTTACCTCTTGTTCTTCACTTTCACTTTCCTTTGTTTCAGTGGATTATGGATGTGAATTTACCAATAAACCAGTCCATGTGCTTCCCCGCTATTCTAGTGAGTCAATTATGATTAATTTGATGAGAACATGGTTGGTTAAGTAGGTCTTTGGATGTTTTTCCATATGCACCACCTCTGCCATATGTTGTAAATATTTTGGTAAATAATATGGAAATTGGTTTAGTTGTCCATTCTAAATATGTGCCAATAATTAAATACTATCCCAAAACATCCCTCACAAATAATGAACTTATGAATAAATAAATCCACATCATCCCAAGGGTGAGGAAGGGATGCTTTATCAATAACTCTCCCCTTTCTCCTTACTTCCTTTCCTCGATGTTGGAACTATTATTTTCGTAGAAAACCAACGAGCTCTTGTTTGAGGTAAACCTATCACCCTGGAAATTATGTCCTCTATAACAACAATTTTGAATCCTCTAACCTCTTAATGTTGCTCCTATAGAGCCTGCGTGAATTCCATAACAATCTATTCACCAAAACCATGTCGTTTCTCAAAGTAGACTAACTACCCTACATTCCCAAATATTTCTAGGGCTTATGGATGGTGTAGCAATGCATCAATGGAGTCTGGTTCATGAGAGACTGTCTCTCCTCCCATTGTTGTTTCAGAGACTGTTACTACTCAGAATTGCTCAGAGAATATTATAGGGCGATACTTGGTCAATACAAATGCTTTGGTATAGAATATTAGTTAAATGAAATTTGACAATGGGTAGGTAATAATTAAGGTTACCCAAAGAGTTCAGGATTTTCATCATAAATGATAACTACCAAGAATGATTCCCAAGTAGTCACATTGATTTTCAGAAATGACAACAGGAGTATGGAAGACAATGGGTAATTACTAATTTAGGATAAATGTATTGTGCTTATGCCAAATGGTAATTAAAAATTTTGGCTATAGTAATTCAAAGGCCCCACACCACCCCCAATTCCTCTCCTCCCCATACCCAAATCAACCACCCAGGATACCATATTCTATACCATCAATAATTTCATGTTTTTAATATATTAAAAATATCCCTGGACTCCTATATACTAAGAAATAATTTTCTTCTTTTCTTTCTTTTAAGAATTATATACTACCCCATATGAATTTGTGTGCTAGACTTTTCCCTAATTAATGTTAACCCCTTATGGGGAGGGTGGGTCTCAATCTAGAGTAGGAAACCTTCATTAAAGAAGGCTCATAATGATATTTTTCCAATCACATTTTTTCACCCTGAAGTGTGTTTGTAAAAGCATGGTTTATGTTTTCTTGGTAGTAGTAGCTTTATTTATTAGTGACAATGTTCAAACTTGTATGGTGTAAACTAGAAATTGCTCCAGATGTTGCAAAGGAAATGTCGTAAGGCATAAAAGGGAGATTCTCTCCCCCAAGCCATATATTTTCACAAAACATAGTACTAGATTAGAATTGGTATCTTATATCTTTGGAACACAACAAACATATATGTATCAAGGGATATTCTCTCCCCCAAGCCATATATTTTCACAAAACATAGTACTAGATTAGAATTGGTATCTTATATCTTTGGAACACAACAAACATATATGTATCAACTAGTTAGCGTACTGTGGATGTACTTAACAAGAGTGGTCTCTCATTTGTGCACATTTGAGTTTGCATCCCCAATTGCAAATGTGGAGGGGGAGATGGAAATAATCCACCTACATGAGTTAATGGGCTACTAGGCAATGCACAATGAACATAGTGTCACCTCAAGGATATTCTCTTGATCCCAGATTTCTACGACTTGAAAACCAATAACATATAACATTATTGAAAGCATAAGGAAAGTAAACATATTACAAGTCATGTAGGGATGACTATGGATAACTCGCAACATTGAGGGTGATGATTCCTTTTACATCCCATCTTGCAATTTTACCAACATCTTTCATTGCTTGGTGTTAAGCATAATTAAAATAGACAGGCATAGTAATGATTGCATTCAAGAGTCTTTCGTTTCTTTCATTGCCCATGTATTTCTACCCAAACATCAACATTAGTTTCTTTAACAATACATTAGTTTCTTTAAAAATATTAAATCAAACTCCTTCCTCATCATTGCCCATTTATTTCTACCCAAACATCAACATTAGTTTCTTTAACAAAACATTAGTTTCTTTTAAGATATTAAATCAAACGCCTTCCTCATCTTGGTCAACAAAAATGCAAAAATGCACCTATTTAACTGGGAGAGTATTTTTTCTCATTTATTTCTACCTAAGCATCAACATTAGTTCCTTTAACAATATTAAATGAAACACCTTCCCATCAAACACTTACTCCCAAAAATAGTATTTGTGGGATTTGTCACAACTTATGCTTGGAAGGAATACTTGCAAGTATGTCTCCCTTTTGACTCACAACTACAATAGATGGGCCCCTTCTAAGTACGTAATTACTTTCTCCCTTTTGATTCACAACTATAATAGATGGGCCCCTTCTGAGTTCTCAATTACTTTTGGGTTCTACAGATATTAAAAAAGATAGTCTAATGAGAAGAATGCATGAAAATCAAAATACTAATTATTTTTTCAACTTGACCTAGATAAAACAATAAGGAATTTAGCATTCAAGGATAAACAACTAAAATTCCCTCCATGATGGTCACACATGAGTTGGTAATTACTTCTTTTATACATCATTTTGGGCTACATTAGTCAGATAAAGATGTAAAAGTTAAATTACTTACAAGTAGTAAAATAAATCTTGTTTTCTTTTGCTTTCTTTTACTGGAACAAAAAATTTATAACATCATTTTGGGATACATTAGTCACATAAAGGTGTAAAATTCAGATTACATAAATTTTCTTATTCTCTGAATAAAATAAAACATAGTAAAAGAAATATTCATATTTACAAGTAGTAAAATAAATCTTCATATTTACATGATTACATATTAATTTTATATTAATAAAAGAAATATTCATA
>APFE030153101.1:67636-93365 GCA_000404065.3 Pinus taeda
AATTTTATTTATATTTTTTATTTAATTAACTAATTAACCAAACCTTCAGGATGGAAGGTTTTTTGATCTTTATGCTTCCAAGGGTCTCGAGGGTTTTATCTGTCTGATCAGGGGAAACCAACTTCCACTGATCTCACTTCCATTGTCCCTGTTGAGGTCTAGCGGAAATTTCATAATTTCATTGGCTTCTCTGATTTTTCTTTTGTGATAATTTTCCTCTCTTGCAATCACCTTGGCGTCTTCCAAACACATATGATGTTTGGTCTTGGATGAGTTCTCTGCAAGCGCTGATGTACGGGCTCTTTCGTTCTTTATGTCCGCTGCGTGCTCCTTAAGCCTAGTTTTCAGAGATCGACTTGTTTCCTCAATATAACTCCTACCACATGAACAATCAATCTTGTACACACCCTTGAGTTGTTGACGATCAATGTTATCCTTAACCGACCTCATCATCTGTCTTATCGTTCCACATGTTGTAAATTGAGTTTCTATGTTTTTCTTTTTTAATATTTTTGCAATCTTGTCGATAACCCCTTGGATGAATGGAAGGTAAACCCTCCCCTGATTTTCTTTCTTCTCTTCAGGGTTACGCTTTGAGAGGGCCCTGTCTTGAGCCCTTCTTATAGCTTTTTTGATACTCCACTCCTTGTATCCAATGTTTTTGAAGACAGAGGTTAAGTGTTTAATCTCATCTTTTAGGTGTTCAGGGTCAGAAATCCTGAAAGCTCTAATAGCCAGGGTGTTTAAAACACCAGATTTCTGGGAGGGATGATGGTAAGAGTCAGCACGAAGATAGCTATCAGTGTGAGTTTTCTTCCTATAGACCTGGTGCCCCAAAGTACCATCTTCCCTTCTACTGATCAGGACATCTAGAAAGGGGATCTTACCATTCTCTTCAAGCTCTATAGTAAATTTGATTTCAGGGGATAAAGAGTTAAGATGATTGAAGAATTTCTCAAGCTCTGTTCTACCGTGGGTCCAATTTAGGTTGGTGTCATCGACAAATCTTTTCCACCATGCTAGTTTCAAGTGGAATGAGTCAAGGGCTTTTCTCTCAAAGTACTCCATGTATAGGTTGGCGACAATCGGTGAGAGTGGGGAACCCATGGCAACTCCAGAGATTTGCTCATAATAGTGATCTTGAAAACTAAAAAAAGTGGACCGTAAACAGATTTCTGCAAGCTTTGTTGTTTCAGGATCAGTGGCCATCTTTATAACATGTACCGCTTCATCAAGGGGAATCTTTGTAAACAAGGATACAACATCAAAGCTTGAAAGAATATCATCTTTATCCACCTTTTTATCCTTAATAAGATTAACAAAATCTGTTGAGTCTTTTATGAAGGAGTCTGTGTTGTCAACCAAAGGCTTTAGGATTTTAGCTACGTACTTAGCTAATTCATATGTAGGGGAACCAATGGTGTTAACGATTGGTCTGAGAGGGACCCCTTCCTTATGGATTTTTGGGAGTCCATAGATTCTAGGAATAACCTCACAGGAGGGAATCAACTTCTTTTTTATTTTATCTTCCATGTTGGTTTCCATGATGGCTTTCTTGACCTGCTTTATCACCTTGGGAATAGGGTTAGAATTGACCTTTCTATAACTTCCACAACTCAAATGCTCATTCACTTTGTGAATGTAATCTTCCTTGTTTAACACAACGGTGGCTCCACCCTTATCAGCTTTAAGGATCACTATTTTATCGTTATTACAGAGAGATTTCAGAGCCTCTCGCCCTTCCTTATTAAGGTTACTTCTTGGGCGTTTAGACTTCAACAAGGCTAGGGAACATTCATGTCTTAATATCTCCCTGTCGTTTGATGAGAGACCTTGAGTCCCATTCTCAATGTTGCAGATGATGCTTTCAAAAGGAATGTTTTTAGGTGCGACTACAAATCCCAAACCTTTGCTCAAGATTTCAATTTCTTCAGGACTGAGAATTGTGGATGAGAGATTCACAACCCTTTTTTGTGTATTCGGAATAGAGGGGTTCCCGGTCACAACCTTATTATTGCTGTGATTATTCTTGGAAGTATTATAATCATTAACCATTCCATTGTGATCCACGCTGTAATTGCTATCCGCATTACCCATTTTGTTAACCGTTCTTTTATCCATATAACCCATGTTATTAACCTTTATTATTTCCGCATTACTCATTATATTATTCTTATCATCTATTTCTGCATTACCCACTATATTCTTATTATTAACCTCTATTATTTCTGAATCACCCACTATGTTAATCAATGATGCTGCGCTGGAGTTATCATTGTCAGAGTAGGTTATTACTTGCTCCACGTTGGTATCCCCATTCACCACGTTCACCATGCTTTTAACCGCTATTCCACGCGTATTATTTAGCTCCATGTTAACGCTGTCAGCGTAGGGTCTAACGCTGTTACACGTATTCATAACTGCTTTCTCACACGTATTTATGTAAACGCTGTTAGTGCAGGGATGTTCCACGCTGGTATCCGTTTTGTTGACTGTTTTAACACCGTTACACACCATTATGTTATCAGGAACAGCGCAGGACTCGTGTGATTTCTCGACGGTAGTGTCGACATTACTGGATATGTAAACGTTGTCAGCGCCGGGGTGTTCCACGCTGGTGTCCGCTTTGTTAACCATTTTAACACACATATTACCTGTGTTATACACCATTATATTCTCTTTATTAATCATCACACCAGGAACAGCGCAGGATTTGTATGATTTCTCCACGGTATTTATAGTGTCGACATTGTTGGAGTCCTCAGGGAAAGCGCCATATGAAGCATTGCAGTTGGTGTCGAGATCAGGGGATGAGCTATTGGAGCAGCGTAGGATTTTAATTAATTAAGAATTTCAAAAAATAGAAACAAATTAGGGAATTGATTAATTAATTAATTAATCTAGTTTAATTGTTTTATTTTATTTAATTTAACTTAATTATATTATTTTATAAAAATTTAATCTATAAATTAACTAATAATTAATTAATAATTAAATAATTGGGGAAATCAATTAATTGATTTATTAATTAATTAATCTAAATTAATCTAAAAATAAAAATGAAAATAATAATTTATAAGCATAAAATAATATTTATGATTTGAATTAAATATAATATAAATAAATATTTATAAACTAAAATAATAGATTAATTAAGGTAATTAATTTACTCATAGCCGATTTAATATTAAAATGAGGTAGTATTTAATCCATAATAAGGGTTAGAAATTAATTAATTGATTAATTAATTAATCATTTTAGTGTTTAATGGTTGATTTATAAAAAGAAAAAATAAAAATAAAAATATCTATAAATAAATAAAATTTTCAATTGAATAAACATGGCCTAATTATTATCATTAAGTAATTAATTAAAAGAATAAAAAGAATGAAGAATAATGATAATAACAAAAATCATGTGTCGGCTCTTATATTAGGGTTCTTTAGTTTATTTATACCCTTATATTAGGGTTCTTTAGTTTATTTATACCCAGGTGCTCAGCTCTTTCTCTCTCAATAATCTTTCATTCATTTCTATCTTTCTGAATTTGTCCTGATGATGGACCCCCTTTGGGGTTTGAAACGTCGGTAGAATGAACTTAAAACTGTGGATAATCCGGAACATGAAGCTACAAAGAATATAATGAATTATACACATGTGATTTTCTTTTGCTTTCTTTTACCGTAATAAAAAATTTATAACATCATTTTAAGCAACATTAGTAACATAAATACCATACAATGTAAATTACATAAATTTTCTTATTATGTAAATATATATATATATATATATAGTAAAAAAGTATTCATATTTACAAGTAGCAAAATAAATCTTCATAAAATTTATAACATTATTTTAGGCTACATTAGTCACATAAATACTATACAGATGTAAATTACATAAATTTTCTTAGTAAAAGAGATCTTTATATATACAAGTAGTAACAAAATCTTCTTATTTACAAGGTTTTCATTAGAAATATATGTTGATGTGCTCAAGAAGGTAGAACTTTCACACATTAACCTCCACCATTTCTATTGGAAACTCCAAAACGAGAGACTATTGGAGTAAATGGTTAGGAGATGGGAGATGGAACATCCTCGGGATCTCGTTCTTTCAGGTTGTACCCATCTTTCATACGAGTTAAGGACGCGGCCCATGCCCTCCACTTGGTACCAGTTTCCCGACACCATTAACTTTGGCCTCAACATGTCAAAGGCCTAGTTCACCAACGCCACATCTCGCTTGGCATTTAGTCAGAACGTGGCAGACGGGCTCTCGAACCCATGCAACAAATGAATTCATTGCAGAGACGGTGAAAGTGGACGATCCAATTGGAGTTCCACTTCAATGTGGGTATATGTCCAGGGGAGAAGGTCAAGCATGGGCTTATCAGTTGGTTGAATTTTCCAACCTTTCATTTGAGATGATCCCCGACATCTTGGGCACCACGTCCTGTCTTCTCACCAAGCGGGGAACCTTAACCCCAAGCGCCTCCAATCTACTCACGATTTCTTGTTTCAGATTCAGATGCAATTCTTCTCACATAAGCTCTACCCAAGGACTCTGTGGGTGAATGTGGGAGACTTTCGTCACGAGCTTTAGGGTAGCATGCTTTTTTGCTCAATGGGATGATCATACTGCAATAGCGTGTCTTGATAACTGTTTTGGCAACCAAATACCTTCCAACAGTTTTTAACGACTTTTCAACTACCTTAAACTATGATCTAATGGTTGGATTAATGGTTGAAAATCCATCTATCGTCTAACATAAAATCTAACAAGTTGTAATGATTACAGGAAGGCCGAAGAGAAGTTATTTTCACATGGAAATGCCTTATGGCGTAAATATCTCATAACCTTTTAATGGACCATCTTCCACGTAGGGGATTAATGATGGTTTTCCTTTGTCTAACCAATCACTAGTTTGGAATGCCACTTTTAAGTTGATTTTTATTTTTTTATTTATTATTAAGGTCTTAAAGGTGTCTCTATATAGGAAATTTATTTATATAGTTATTAGATTTATTTCTTTAGATTATATATATATATATATATATATATATATATATATATATATAATATATATATATGAGTTAGTTTAATGAGTTATTGTGAGTGTTATTATGTATTTGGCTAATTCCATACCAACATATGATATGTAAATCTCCCTAAATAAAACACTTATATACCAACAAATTTATTAAAGATATTATTCAAGAAGATGAAAAAACATCCAGTGCAACCATATCAATTAAATGGCTAAGTAATGCCTATGGGAATCAATCCTTAATAATCATCAAAACACACACTTCATCATACATCTCAAATTATTAAAATTAAAAAAAAATCATAAAAATCATAAAAATCAACTAAATTATACTATATTTAAAATAATCAATATTATTAATGACAAAAACTATTTTAAAAAATAAATCATATTATTAAAAATATTTTAAAATATTAAGTAAGTGAAATCTCTATTGTTTACTAAAAGAAAATATTGATAATTAAATTAAAATTCTAAAAATAAAATAAGTCACTATTATTATTATCTAATTTTAAAGTCACAGCCAAGCCAACACCAAATTTGTGTATGATTACTATTTTGTTTGTGGGACAAGGGACCCACCTCCACATAATTATTTGACTACCAAATCTAAGAAGGTATACATATTCTACTCTTATGAAAATATACATTTTCTACTCCTCTAGTTTTGAACATGTAAACTCTTAAATTTAAAAAAAACACATAATCTTAACCATTAAACTCATTAAACATTATAAAAATTAAACTAAATTTTAAATATTCTTATTAACCATCAAAATAAAGACTTTACTAATTAGCCACCCGCACACCATGCTTAACCAACCACTTTTTCGTAGTAGCCGGCCGACCTTGGGATGCCTTCAATAAATCTCTTGGGTCGCCTATAAATACATATCCTCCCATGTTCAAAGGTTTGTTAGTATGAAAGTTCTCTTCATCGAAGACGTACGAATAAGCAGCGCGTAGAATCTTGAAAGCAATGGCGTACACAGTTGATGCAGAGTATGACTGGCTATTCAAGGTTGTGCTCCTAGGGGACAGTGGTGCAGGAAAAACGAGCTTATTATCCAGAATCGCTGATAATATCTTCCGTCAGAATACGAAGCCAACGGTTGCAGTAGAATTTGCCACCCGCACCAAGGAGATCGATGGTCAAATCATCAAGGCTCAGCTTTGGGACACTGCCGGTCAAGAAAGGTAAGTAGACAATTAACAGAATCCGATAACTTTGATGACGATTATTTTGATGATGATTTTTTTAAATGGTGATCTGCTTATATTGTTATCAGATTTCGTGCTATAACAACTTCGTACTATAGAGGATCAGCGGGAGCATTAGTGGTGTACGATATAAGCAGCCGGCTGAGCTTTGATAACGCAGAGAGATGGCTGAAGGATCTGAGGGATAAAACCGATTCTTCATTGGTGATAATGCTGGTGGGGAACAAGACCGACCTCCAACATTCCAGATGCGTCTCCACCAAAGAAGGCAGGGATTTGGCGGAGAGAGAAGGCCTCTGCTTCATAGAGACTTCGGCTAAAGATGCTGTGAACGTGGAGGATGCATTTACAGAGGTACTCACTAGGATTTATCGCAATTTTGTGGGCTCTAAAGTTGTTGAGGATAGGAAGCCCAGAGCGGGAGCTGCGTGGCTGGGGACACCGCTTGATATGGGTTGCATTGGGAATGACGAGGAAACGAAAGCAAACAACGGTCGTTGTTGCAGTATGACTTAGGATTGCCATGGCATTGGTATCACTTCTTGTATCGGTGGAATTAAATAGTGTAAATAGATAGCAGAGATTATATCTTTTGATCTCAAATTTTCACTTTGAGCATGGTATGACTGAGGATTGCCATGGTCATGTCATCACTTTTTGTATCAGTAGAATTAGATAGTGTAAATAGATAGCATAGATGATATTTTTTTATTTCAAATTTTCACTTTCAGCGTGGCTTATTTGAGCGATTGCTGCTGTACTTTACCCATCCTTTGATTTTAAATGCAATTGAATATATGTTTCAAGATGAGATTTCATGGTATTGTTGCTATACTTCACCTATATTTAGTTAGTAATTAATAATTTATATTTAGATATTTATTTTACTTTATATTTATTTCAATTTTAATATCTCCAAGTTGCTGAAATGTCATATTTTTTATGAATATTATATACTCAAAAAACCATAACTTTATTTTAAATGACAATTGCTTATATGACATTTTTTTTTATAGTTTATTGGATTTAATCAAAAGGGAAAAAACATAACTACTTTGCAAGTGGTTATTCTCAACCACCCTAACAGAATTGAGATGTATCTATGTGATTCTTAATAATATTATTTTATATTTATATAAATTTTCACATCTTTAATATATAAATATTCATATATATATATATATATATAATAATATATAATGTGTTTGACATTTTTCTTTGACATGGCCCATGCAGGCCCATATCAAAAGAGATATCAAAAGTTGTTTACACAGATCCCCATGCACTGATCTATAAATTCATAGGACTATGGCCAATGAGAAAAGCCCTCTGCAAGTGGATTAAGCAGATCTCAAAACCAAAATGTGGGGTGGATCTGCACCTAGGATCGAAAGGATTATTTACTATGGTTTTGCACAAACCTTGAAGATAGAGACATAGTATTTGATGGAGGTCCTTATTTTTGCCCCCAAATTTGTTCCAAAAATGAATCCTTCACAAATGTCTCAATCAAGCTTTATTCCCTGCCCCTAGACTACTAGCTACCTTCGACCCTAGAACTCATTAGTGACACTCTGGGTAAGTTTATCAATATCTCGGATGCAACCATGCAAAGATGGAAAAACCATATTTGATATTCATCCAAGAAATTAAATGTATAGTAGACAAGATGAAAGCATTAGATAGGAAGCTACGAAGGAACATTGATTATTTAGATGTGAAGTCTCAAAATAATGCATGAGGGCTATTGACCTGGTGGAATCCTAAGGTTCTAAATATGGTTGCAGTTGAATCCACTAGATTCTTCCTGTCCCTAGAGCTACAGTTAATAGGGTCAGACACAACCATAATGTTCACAAATCTATATGGACACCAAAGAGTTGAAGAGAAACTAGGTCTCATCCAAGCCCTAAAATATCTGAGGCAAAGAAATCCAAACCCAAAGTGGATTGTAGGGGGAGACTTTAACATGCTCACCTCACTGAAAACCAACCTTTCTGATTTGAAGCCTTTTGAATAAACCACTCCTTTTTGGAAAACATCAAGAAATGGTGATCGTGACCTCTTCCAATAAGAGGCTCCAAGATGTTTAGAATGAAATCAAGGCTAAAATATATTAAGGATCAACTTGAGAGCTAGAATAAACATGAGTTTGGAGAAAATTTCCAAGCAAAAAAGTACCTTGAAATTCAGATGGAATACTTGCAAAGATATCTGATTGAAGAGGGATATGTAAAGGAAAATAAGAGAGGAACTCGAACTAATGAAGAAATGACACTATGCTTCATGGAACCCCCACAGTAAAAGAAGCAAGAGAATTGAAATGCATTTTGGACACATTCCATTTTGGAAGCCTCAGGTATGGAGATCAATCAAGAAAAATATATGGTTTTCTTTTTCAATATCCCCATATCTATTCAAAAGAATTTAACTAATATCCTTGGGTTTCAAAGGAAGTTTCTTCCATTTAGATACCTGAGTATTCCCTTGATAGAAAAGGCCTAGAAGAAATCAAATTAGGAGCGAATCATGTCTAATTTGGAAGATAAAGTGAAGTGCAAGACTTATAGAGCTTTGAATTTTGTTGGAAGGCTTGTTTTGACCAAGATTGTGTTGCAAGCAATCCCTAGATTCATGTTTTTAGTCCTCCCATCCCCCAATGGAATCCTTTAAAATATAAGAGAAATCCAACAAAACTTCCTATGGAAAGGAGTTGATGATAAAAGAAATGGGCATTAGTAGCTAGGGAAAAATTATGTAAAACAAAATTTTGGGGGACCTTCATTTACACAACCCTGAAGCTATCAACTGATCTTGCAGCACAAATCTATGGTGGAGGTGGCTGAGAGAAACTACATCGCCATCGGAAAAATTGTGGAATGCAAAATATTCCCCCAACTGGAATTTGTAGGAATATATTCATATGTTGGGAACAATCCAAGGATCAACAATATGGAACCTAGCTCGAGGAAATAAAAAAGTTAACCAAGAACAATTCTTTTGGAAAATTTGAGACAGAAAGGAAACAATTGTTACCCATCCTAATTTTGAAGCGAGGCGCACTCTACAAGTAGAACTTCAATGACAAGGAAAAGTTCAAGTTACCAGTATTGGGAACAAGAAACAGAGAGCATGAAATGGTGAAGATGGTGTTCAGATGTCTTCCAAGTCTCCAACGAAAATGATGTACTATATATGGAATTGATGGAATAACTAAACAAAAGATGTATCCTCTATGCAGAAGAAAAAGATCACCTAAGATGGGGAAAAAATATGGGGGCGAGTTCAACCTCAAAGAGGCCAAAATATACCTTAAGGATAACCATTGTAGTGAAGTGTATCGACTATGGAGAAAGATTTGGACCTCACAACAAAGTGTATCGACTATGGAGAAAGATTTTCACCTCACAACAATGACCCAAGGTTAAAACCTTCCTCTAGTTAGTTCTACACTAGAAGGTCCTGACATGGGAAACTTAATTAAGAGAGGCTTCATAGGAGCCTCTTGGTGTCATCTATGTGAAAGAGACGAGGATTAACATTACCTCTATCATCTGGGATTGGATAACCATACTATTAAGCAAACTTATAGAACCAAGAATAACATCTAATAAATGATAAGTAAATGGAGAGAGAAGTTCACAAAATATGGGATAGTCAATCTTACCTAGAGCTTGGCAACCATCTTCTTAAGAAAAGCCTCCATTTGACTTGTGCGTTAGTCAAAAGGAGAAATTTTATTTTCCACATCAACGGGATGACTTGGATCGCAATTAGCTTGAGTGACATGGCCTTGTTACCTAGTTAGAATAGAAAATTTGAGTTTGCGGGCTTGGAGTAGAGTTGTGCATGTATTGATTACTAAAATTTATCTAGTTAAGTTATTTTCAGTTGAAATCAGTGAACTGAGCTCTAGTCATTAGTTGAGTCAGTTGAAGGTCAATTGAGTAGTTACGACTGTTGTTAACTTACTAATCTCTCAGTTAAACAATCAATCAGCCAAAAATAGCCTAGACATGCATGGAGTTCAAATTGCCTAGTTTGAGTGGAGGAAAAGGCACATTGTAATCATCAATTGTATAGTAGTTGAGTGTACAGGCTTGGAAATTAAGCAGGTGATCAATTCCCTTATATTTGCATAAGGAAATAGGGAATTCCCCTATTCTTTAGGATCTCAATTCTCCAGGATTGTGCAAGGAAATAGGAGGAAGATGGGGGGATTGAATAGGCTAAGTGTTGGCCATATATAGTCATTCAATAAGAGAACAATTTTACAATGCAGAGTGTGCTCCAGAGCTTGAAGCTCACATTGTAATAGTTTATCATTCTCATTTGATTAATGAAAAGAAGCGGAGGGGTTTTTCCAAGTTGGGTTCCCCTATAAAATCATTGTGTTTCTTGTGTTTTGATGGTTGCATGTATTTGCATGTGTTTTGATCTTGTGTTTCTCTATTCCAGAGATTGTAGAAGAAATTTATATCCCTTTTTTTCTCAGTTCGAATTCATCATTAGTAGAATTGTTTTTCCATTTCTACATGGTATTAGAGCACCTACAAACATAATAGAAACCAGCCAATATATATTCTCCCTTAGGAATTTTGATTCGAAAATTTAGTGAAGCAATTTTCTTTCAGGCGAGGAAAATGTCTTTCAATGGATTGAGATTGGAATATGCCGTGGAGGGAACCTCAAATTTCATAGCTTGGAAGGAAAAGATGGAAGTTGTACATGCTGATAATGGAGTGCTGGAACACCAAAATTGACATTCCAAAACCAGCAACATCGGATGCACAATAGTTAACCCTGTGGAAGAAGGATACTGCAAAATCCATGAGGATCATCCTGTAGAGAGTGAGAGACCACATAGTCTCGAATTTATATGGAAAAATCCATTTTCTATGTGGAAGACCCTCATTGAATTATTCAAAAATAATAGTGATTCCAGGAAATTGGAACTGAGGGACAAGCTCATAATCATATGAATGCAGAAAAATGAAACCATTTCACAATACCTCTCTAGATTCACTCAGGTTCAAGAATAACTTGGAGGAGTGAGCCTAGCTTTCGTAGGCCTTCTGAAATCTTGGCACAATTACCAGGACTTTGTAAATGGAAGGGACAAATTACCAAATTGGGAGAGACTTTGGTCTGATTTGGTGTAGGATGAAATTTGAAGGAACACTAGAGATGGAGTAACATCCAAAGCTAAGGAGGAAGAATTTTTTTCCTTGGTAGGCAAGGGAAAGAAGGCCCAAGGCAAGCATGAGTCCAGCTAGAATAATTGAAAGAAGAAGGACCTTAACAAGATAAAATGTTTTCACTTCCACGAATATAGACACTATGTGACCAAGTGTCTGCACAAGAAATCCAATAAGAAGACCTCGGGAGGAGCAATAAGTGATGCTCTCACGTCTCAATTCGAATTGGACTTCACCTTGATTGCATGCATGGAAAGCATTGTAATGGGGAGTGTGTGGCACCTAGGTTATGGTGCCTCAGTCCATATGATAAGATGCAAAGAATTCTTTAATAACATAGAGGAGAAGGATCTCCAAATGCACATAGAACTTGGAGATGATGGGAGGTATAGTACCAAAGGAATTGGTATTGCCACCTTTAAGAGGGAGTTAGGCTCCCATATTCATTTGAAATATGTTATGTAAGTACATGGGCCAAAGAAGAATTTGATTTATGTAGTTTTATTGGAGGACAGAGGTTAAGATATTATGTTCAAAAGGGAAAAGCTTTTCTGAAACATGTATTTACAGGGAAAGTGAAATAAATTGGAGTTAGAGTGAAAAATATATACAAACTTGAGGTGGATGCTTGCAGTGCACTGAATAGGAAGTCAAAAAATGTGCAAATTCGAGATGTTGGATAACTCTAGGATAGACACATGGGACACTTACGCCATGAGGTCTTAAAAATCATGGAGCAAATTACCATCGGCCTCCCGAAATGGACCCTTGACCAACATGATGTCTTCAAGGCATGCGCACTAGGGAAATATGTCAAATCCAACTTACAGGGCCAAGATAACATAGCTGGAGTAATCTTAGGGCAAGTCCACTCTAATGTATGTGGATTGTAACACCCTCCTCCCACACTTACCTAAGCTAGCTAGTCCCTCGAGGTAAATATGTGACAAAGAGTTACTATGGTATGATTTGACCTCCTAGATCACCTTAAGGAAGTGGAACCAATGAACCAACACTTTAGAGACCTCCCTTAGGTGCTACAAGACCCCTAGGAGCTAATCAACCACTCAGGTGGCCAACCCCTGAGTTAACTTAGATTTTCACTGAACTAAACCCCCAATCACTCCCATGATAAGGCCTCCATGCAACTGGAACCCTCCAATCATTCCCACAGGCCTACTTCCTAGTGACGGTAGCCTTTTTCAAGAAGTTTTGTGCTAGTGATCACGATATTTAAGCCACTTTTTTAGGGCTAGGACTTATTCATCTACCCAGAAGTTGATGAAATTCTCAGAAATGATAAATAACATGAAAACAAAGCCTCTAATGCAAAACTTGAACAAGGAACTAACCAGACTCATCCTAACCATGACAGGAATTTCGTCAAACACATCATTAACATGTAATGTACAGGTCGACCCCTAAGTTAACTTAGATTTTCACTGAACTAAACCCCCAATCACTCCCATGATAAGGCCTCCATGCAACTGGAACCCTCCAATTGTTCCCACAGGCCTACTTCCTAGTGACGGTAGCCTTTTTCAGGAAGTTTTGTGCTAGTGATCGCGATATTTAAGCCACTTTTTCAGGGCTAGGACTTAGTCATCTACCCAAAAGTTGATGAAATTCTCAGAAATGATAAATAATACGAAAACAAAGCCTCTGATGCAAACTTGAACAAGGAACTAACCAGACTCATCTTAACCATGACAGGAATTTCGTCAAACACATCATTAACACGTAATGTACATGTCATATAAACACATGAACATAGGGACCTCATACTTATATGAGGATCGTCAAGAAGGTTTGGTGCCCTCTCACATTAGCTGAATTATCATCTATTAGGTCATTTATTCATTAGCATTTCATTTACTAACCAAAACATGATCAGATCCATAACTAAGGACTGTCATTAAACCATAGTTGTAACCAACATAAAACTAGATAAATAACAATAATAGGAAATCCATCATAGCCACATAATACCAAGTACATTTACACATAGAACATAAGAGGAAAATAGCTCTTATTAGCATATGCAAATCCAACCAAGTCAAGAACTTCCACGTACCATCCGACCATAGATTGGGCTGAACCAATTCTCTCTTTCAACCAGCCACCCTGTTCCATATTCCACGTACCATCCGACCATAGATTGGGCTAAACCAATTCTCTCTTTCAACCAATCACCCCTATGCCATATTCCAAGCATGAATGTGGGACTTACAACTAAACCAACCATAAATATAGAAATGCAGCAAAAATAATACTTCATTACATTAATGTAAAATACTGAAATATGCTTACAAACAGAAATGGAAATAAACTAACTAGGGTGATGGCAGCTTATCTCTGAGAAGAGATGTGGCCGCGACATGCCTTTGAACTGTCTTACAATGAGGATCGAAGGCCTATTTATTGTTGAGAAATAATGGAAAATCCTAAACATCCAAAATCCTAACCTTAGGAAATGAAGTGCCAAATTGTGTGCCCCGTTTAGGTAAATTGGTACATCAACTTCCCGGGGTTCTAACTTTGGCATACGATCTTTGTTTGATGTGCACAATACCTCATTAGAAATATCTATCCGAGGACTAAAACTTTTGAGTGAGGAACATTGATCTAGGGAATCCCATGTTGCTCCCTATTTTCTGAAAAAAAAAAAAAAAAAAAAAAAAAAAAAAAAAAAAAAAAAAAAAAAAAAAAAAAAAACGTCGTTTAGGGCCTCAAAACGACTTTGGAAGTTGAGGACCCGAAAAACTGCCAAAAATAGTAAATTGTGCTACAATTAAGGAAACTGAAAAAAATGAAAGAGACAGTTGTGGGGGTCCGAGTGGGATAAGTGGGTGGCCACCAAAATCCACCTGGATCATTACTGCAATCCCACCTTTACTGGTCCAGGGATTCCTAAGCCTTGTGATTTTTCCTAAGACCACCCCAATCAGTTTTGAAACCATCCGGAAATCCATTTCAACCAAGTAAGAGAAACCCCATCACACCATGACTACCTGGAAATGGCAAGGCAAGGCTGAAAACCACTATCACCCCTGGAAAAACCCATGCCAATGACAACAAGAGAACCAAATTTACACATGCATGTACCATGCATGCCAAAACTAGCAAGGAAATCATTCATGCAACTCGATACCTGCAAGTAATCCTGATGTAGCTTCCTGATCCCACTCTTCCTTGCTTGATCTTTGGTTCCCTTTTTCTTTCTTGTCCTTCCTTTGCCTTCCTTCCTCCAATGCTAGAGTGCTCCAAGAATGCTCTAAGTGTGCAAGACTATGAGATGGTAGAGAGGATAGAGAGAGAGCTCCAAAATCAATCCAATGTCGTATTGTGACAAACATTATCGCAAGATAACAATTGATCTGATATTTATTGTCACAATGTTACATTACATTGCAATTTATTCAATGTCACCTCTCAACATTACAAAACTAGGGTTTATTAATCCCTTGGGTTTATAGTATTAATCTATTGGGTTTATTAATTCCTTATGTTTAAAATTTTAATCCCTAAGGTTTATAATATTAATCCCTTGAGTTTTTAGTCCCTAGGGTTTATAATATTAATACTTTGGGTTTACTAATCCCTTGGGTTTATAATATAAATTTGTTGGGTTTATATCATTAGTCCCTTGAGTTTATAATATTAATAATTTGTTTGGTTCAATAATTGTGGGTTTATAATATTAATCCCTTGGGTTTGTTAATCCCTAAGGCTTATTATATTAATCCTTTGGGTTTTTTAATCCCTTATGTTTATAATTCCTAGGATTTGTAATATTAATCCCTTGGGTTAATAATATTAATAATTCCTTGGGTTTATTAGTACCTTCAGTTTGTAATATTAATCCCTTGCATTTATTAATTTCTTCGGTTTCTAATCTTAATCCCTTGGGTTTTGAATCCCTTTAGTTTTTAAATTCAATAATCCCTTGGGGTTTATTTATTTTTTAACAGAAAAGGTTGTGTTTTATTTATAAGAAAAGGTTGGGCCTGAGCCAAACAACCTCTACTATAGTCAATTGAAATATTTCTAGCTTTTTAGATTCCACATAATCTAGATTTTGAATTGGTATTTCGTTGTTGCATTTGATTCTTTTGGGATGGTTGATAGTTCCTTGCTTTGCTCTTAGTTTCTAAAAAACCTGTCCTTTCCTTTCCACTTTTCTTTGATGATTTGAGACATGCCTGACTTACCCAGACTCATTTCCAGCAACTCAAACATGTAGCCTCTGCCTTGCTATTCGAGCGCAATAGTTGTTGCAAGGCCCGATGCGTGGTTTGAATTGTGCTATTGGAGTTGCGATGACTGTAATTGAGCAGCGTTTTGGGTTGTTGGAGTAGCGCTAACTTTCCAATAGCGATTGTCCACCTATGACGGGCATGTGAGCTGAGCAAGCAATTTGCGTGGTTCTATTTAGAATGATGGAGTAGTGTTGTGTATGACCTGCAGGACTGCGATGCTTATCTTTCCCATCAATGTTTGTCTACCTGTGCCAGAGCCTTGGTTCAGCGTCATTCTTCTAAAATAAAATGCAGTTTGGTGGATGTTGTGATATCTAAGGTTTGCACTTTCATGGAGACATGACTAATGCCTTTGAGAACAACCCCATCTGGCGAGGTGATTTTAGCAATGTGATTTCTAGAAAAACGGGTTTGAAGTTGCTTGTGGAAGAAGGCTAAATTTTTGTCTCCAGACAGAAGCCAGAGATTGTGTGACTTGAGCCTCAAGGATTCTTCCTCCTCTCTGAATGATTAGAGGGTGCTGATTTGGAGTTCTTGCTCACTATGAATTTCTGAGCTAGTAATGTCTTGCATCTCCAGGCCCATTTGTAGATCCAACAACTGCTTTGTGCTCTGTTTTCATTGGGTAGTGGGAGAGTCTGTGGGATTTTTTATCCATTGTTTCAAGGCTTTTTTGGTGGCTTTTATCTTTTGCTCCCAGACATAGCTAAGCAATCCAAGAACATGGATGGACCATGCCTTCTTGATTGTATCCATAAACCCTTCTCTATTGTCCCGGAGACGGCTAAACCGAAAGGGGATTGGCCCCAAGTTCTCTTCTTCTTATAGCAGAAGGAGGATGGCTTTATGGTCTAAAGTCCACTTTGGCAGAATTTTTGTGGAAATGATCATCTTCTCAGAGAGGAAGGTACTCTAGAGAAGTAATCTGTCCAACCTGGCTGAAAAATGTTCCACCCCTACTCTGTTATTTGTCCATGTGTAAAGCCCTTTTTTGGCTTGAAATCCAATAAATCCCATTGTTGAATCAGGTCTTCCACTAAGGGAAGAAAGCAGTCCCCGCTACTGGTTCCTCCTCTTTTTTCCTTTGGGTCGAGGATTAGATTGAATTCTCTCACAATGATTATATTCTTGAGGGAGTAGGCTTCCAAGAAATCGGTCAAAGTTTGCCAGTGTTTTTCCTTTTCTACATAGAGGACAGGTACATAGAGATTAAAGAGAGCAAATTTAATCTTACTTGGGAGGTGTCGGAGTTCGGTGTAAATCCATTGTTGCGTCTGAAAGGAGTTCTCAAGCTTAAACTTGTCAACCTCCTAGAGAGTGGCTATCCCACTGCATGTACCTCTAGCACTTACCGCTTTTCCAACTTTTGTTTTCCATTTTACTGTGTTGAGTTCCAGAAGGGATTCACCTTCTATTTTAGTCTCTTGGAGCATGAGGATCTCAGGGATTTATGATTTCAATAGGTTCTTGATTGCTTCAGCTTTTGAGGGATTCCCCAGTCCTCTGCAATTCCAAGAGACTAATCGCATTATTTACTGGCAGAAGGTGGGGAAGCACCTCCCTTGGGAGGCCTAGTTCTAGTATTTATGTGAATGGACATCTCAATAGTGGGTTGGCTACCTTGCATTTTTTGTCTCTCTACCTCTTCTTCTTTGGCATCTCTGTCAGATTTCCTCCCCACTCTTTTCGAGGGCCTCTCAATTGTCTCATCTTCCGAGGATCCCGAAATCTCTGGGGTCTTCTTCCTTGTCATATCTGCATATGTTGGGGGGCTGGAGACACCTTTTGGGGTTTTGATTTGGGGAGGGACTATTTCCTCTTGCCTTTTGTTTTCTTCCATGATGTTGGCCTGCTATTCAGCCTCTTTATCTACTAGATCTTGGATTTTTTCTGGTGTGTTGAGTATTTCAAAGGGATTTGTGGGTATGTCTGCTCTTGGTCGGACTGAGCTTCCCTCTGCTTGGGCTTTGGGAGGAGCACCCCTCCCTGTGGACAAGGCTTTCCCTTTGTTCTTGTTTCTCTACTGAGTTGTTCTTAGTTTCTGAACTTGAGTCCATTGATCTCCTTTCTCGTTCTTGGCTCCCTCCTCTGATTTCTTTTTACAGTGCCCGGCAAAGTGCCCATAGCCATGGCAATGTCAACATTTAAATGGGAGTTGCTTATAGTCTAGCACTTGTATGTGTGTCCAGTCAACCACTGTGAGTTTAATAGCTTCAGGGAGACCTTCCTCCAGGTCTACTTCTATGCAAGTTCTCGCGCAGGAGTACTGATCTCTTTTTTCTACTCAATCGATGTATTTACCAAGTTTATTTCCTATGGTTTCTAAGGATTTAGGGTTCCAACAGTACAAATATAAATGGCGCAAACACACCCAAATCGGGACAACCGAGGGCACATCCTATGTTGGATCGAATTCTAGAGCCCATTGATTCATATACAAACCCTGAGGCCCCATGAAATACGGGTCGTTTATGAATATGAGATTCTTGTCTTCTGTTGCTTCAAATATGAATACAAAGAATCCTTTGCTGACGAAATGACTTTTTATTCCTTCCTTGACCAGAGATCGCCAGTTCCTTTGCACCCAGGCATCTACAACTTTAGGTGAGGGCCATAGACCAGTGAACTGTCCAATAAGCCTTGTTCTGCTAGGTTTAATGCCACTTTGCAGGATTCTTTAGTCAACAGAGCAACTATGGGGATGGATTCCATTATTTTGACAAACTTCTACTGGTTTTCGGTTGTTGGTTGTTTATTGCATACCGCAACCAGATCCTGGAATGCAACTAGCTGAGGTGGAAGGGGAGGATCCAATTTGCGGCCCCCTCCAGGGGCCATGGTTTTGGAGCTGCATGAAGTATCACGGTTGGTTGTGGCTCCTCATGCATGCCCTGTGCTCCCTCCTACCGCCCTCGAAAGCAGCACTAGACTCTCGTTATTTGGTTCCTCGCGGGCAAAGAACTCCACAAACCCGTCTCCTCCAATCCCTTGGGGTTTATTAATCCATTAGGTTTATAATTTTAATTCCTTTATGAGAGATATAATCACTTGGGTTTATATATCCATTGGGTTCATAATATTGATCCCTTTATGAACAATATAATTTCTTTAGTTTATAATCCCTTGGGTTTATAATAGTAATCTCATGGGTTTATAATGTTAATCCCTTGGGTTTATAATAGTAATCTCATCCTCAGATGCGGGTGACTCGCCAGCTGATTAATGTGATGGGACAAGGGTGGGGCGAGAAGGGACGCCACCTACCTGCCCTGTACAACGAAGATTATAGCCGGTCGACGGATGATCCTCGGCATTTGGGTATCACAGAATTTAACGGCTTCACTGCAAGCGACTTTGATACTACCAACCTATCCTTCGATATGATTTTCACCTCCGCACGCTCTGAACTGCTCTGGACCTCAGCTCTCTTGAATGCCATAGTAATGGCGGGTGCAATACGAGGCAGGACTGAGGGTAATAAATCTAGCCTCCGCCATTGGATCGCTCTGGAGCCTCTAATGTTTTTTTGGTCGAGTTATGGCCTGGTGGATGTTGGCTCTAACGGATAGACAGGGGTGACTCAGCTAGGTTTTTGCTCTGATAGACTTGCGGTGCTGCCTCCGTCAGTTCCCTGGATTTTCTCTAAGGCTTCAGGCTCTCGTTTGGTTGAACATTTGATTTTCTCGTGTTTTGCTTCTATGGTTGCTTGGTCTTGTACCCACAGCGCCGCTACTGCTTTCATTATGCCCCGTCTGCGCCATAGGATGAGATGCTGCAGAGGCACCCCTCAATGAGCGCCCTCTAGCCCGACCTCCAATTCTCCCTCCCTCTCCAGCAATTTCACATCTAGCCATTATCCTTGCACTCGTAGTGGGAGAGGGCGTCTTCATCTGCCCAGCCATTACCCTGTGCCCCATCCTCCAAACTCCTCGTCCTCTCCCTCTTTCTGCTCTGCGATTTTCACTTTTAATTGCTCCCTGAATCGTCCCAGGATTACTGCTCATGTTTCAGTGTTCTTTCTCGAGGAAGCCTAGGAGGTGGGAGAGTCTAGCTCTCATCAGGAGGGTCCTGGTTCGGTCTTTGGGCAGGCTGCGAAGGTTCCAGCGAGAATTGCTATTGACATGGTGATGGAGCCAGCGGCCTAGGGTCCGTCTGAGAATGATGTTGCTCGTGCACGGGATCCGCCTCGCTTCGGCTAGTGCAGAATTGTGGAAGAGCCTCCTGATGCTTAGTTCATTCTATGCTGCTTTGTTTCATGTCATGTGGCCCATAATAGAGGGCAAATTTTTGTTACTACTGATAATTTTTGTTAATGTTGATAAGCTAGGGTTCAAATGCAAGTTTTTTGGAATATCTGTAAGCTTTGTAATGTCTAGAATGTCATCACTGGTTCCCCTGTGTGGGATTGGATTACATGGTCTCATCCAAATTCTCTGTCTTGGGTAACTTTTATGTTTCTATCTGCCTCTCCTTCTGGGCAGTTGCTTTAGACTTCGGTCATGATGTAATTGTACCCCTTTAATGTGAATAGAGTAGTTTTATTTAGAAAAAAAAATTAGTAATCTCATGGGTTTATAATGTTAATCCCTTGAGTTTATTTATCCCTTGGGTTTATAATATTAATAATCCATTCAGTGTATCATTCCCTTGGGTTTATTTATAATATTAATAAATGTGAATTTAGTATATCCTTCCAATTTTGCATCTATTTCTAATATTAATCCTTTGGTTTTCTAATATTAATCCCTTATGTTTTTAATCCCTAGGGTTTATAATATTGATGCCTAGGGTTTATTAATATGTTGGGTTTAAAATATTAATCCCTTGTGTTTTTAATCCTTAGGGTTTATAATATTGATCCCTTGGGTTTATTAATCCTTTGAGTTTATAATATTAATTTCTTAGGTTTAAAGTATTAATCCCTTGAGTTTAAAATATTAGTATTTTGGGTTTTAAATCATAGGGTTTGTATTATTGATCCCTTGAGTTTATAATAATCATCACATGGGTTTATAATAATAATCCATTGGTTTTATAATATTAATAATTCTTTGGGTTTATCAATGCCTTGGGTTTATAAAATAATGCCTTGAGTTTATTAATTCATTGGGTTTATAATCCCTAGGGTTTAAAATATTAATCCATTTGGTTTAATAATGACTTTTGTTTCTAATATTAATCCCTTGGGTTTTAATACCAAGAGTTTTTAATATTGATTCCTTGGGTTTATTAATCACTTGGATTTATATTATTAATCTGTTGGGTTTATAATATTAATAATTCGTTGGATTTATTAATCCATTGAGTTTATAACATTAATCCCTTTAGTTTGTTAGTCCATTGGGTTTCTGATATTAATGGCTTGGGTTTTTTATCCCTGGGTTTATAAAGATAAGCCATTGCAATTATTAATCCCTTTAGTCTATAAATCGCTTTTGTTTTTAATCCCTAGGGTTTTTAATAGTAATCCCTTGGGTTTATAATATTAATGCCTTGGGTTTATTAATCACTTGAGTTTAAAATATTAATCTCGTTGGTTTTTAATCCATAAGGTTTATAATATTGATCCCTTGGGTTTATAATATTAGTCTCTTAGGTTTATCAATCCCTTGTGTTTATAATTTTAATCTCTTGGGTTTATAATTCCTATGGTTTATAATATTAATGCCTCCGGTTGATTAATTCCTTAGCTCTATAATATTAATCCCTTGGGTTTATAATCCTTAGGGTTTATGATATTAATCCCTTAGGTTTTTAATCCTTAGGGTTTATAATATTTAGCCCTTGGGATTTTAATCCTTGGGGTTTATAATATTAAGCCCTTGGGTTTTTCTTTTCAATTGGGGTTCACGGTCATTGAGTGGTCACTACATCCATGAGAAATAATCTAGGTAGATCCACCTGAAGGGATCTACATGTTGGCCTAACCCCAAGGGCGTCGAGCAGATTTGACCCCATGACCTTCCCAATTGGCAATGTACTTAGCAACAGGAACTCAACCAACTGAGTTATCCCTAGGGCTTATTAATCCCTTGGGTCTATAATATCAATACACTGGGTTTATTAATCCCTTGAGTTTACAATATTAATAATTTGTTGGGTTCATTAATGCCTTGGCCTTATAATATTAATCACTTGGATTTGTTAATCCATTGAGTTTATAATATTAATCCCTTGGGTTTATTGATCACTTGTGTTTATAATATTTAAGGTTTATAATATTAGTCCATTGGGTTTATAATATTGATAATTCCTTGGGTTTATCAATTCCCTGGATTTGTAATATTAATCCCTTTGGTTAATATTAATTGCTCGAATTTTTAATCCATTTGGTTTTTAATATGAATAATCTCTTGGGTTTATAATATTCATCCCTTGGGTTTATAGTATCAATCCATTTTGTTTATAATATTAATCTCTTTATGAACAATATAATCACTAGGATTTATAATCCCTTGTGTTTATAAATCCATTAGGTTTATAATATTTATCTCAAGGGTTTATAATGTTAATCCCTTGAGTTTATTTATCCCTTAGGTTTATAATATTGTTAATTCAATGAGTTTATTAATCCCTTGGGTTTATGAATAATATTAATATATGTGGATTTAACAAACCATTCCAATTCTCCATTTGTTTCTAATATTAATCCCTTGGGTTTTCAATCCCTTGGGTTTATAATATTAATGCTTTGGGTTGATTGATCCCTTAGATTTTTAATCCCTGGGATTTGTAATATTGATCCCTTGGGTTTATAATATTAACCTCTTGGGTTTATTGTTATTATTAATTATTGCTATTAATTGATTACTATTAGTTATATAAATTTATTTATTATTATTATTATTAATTATATAATATTAGTAGTATGATTAATTATTATTAATTAAGTAATTAATAATAATAAAATTATTAATAATAATTAATCATAGTTAATAATAATTGTAATATAATAATAATAACAATTATGATATTAACCAATAGAAATGGTTTATACAACTTTTTTCACAATTTTCACCATTTCACTAAGTAGAGCATGTCTCCAGATTTGAACCCACTACAACCAAAAACACAAAATATGCCTCTACCACTTGAGCTCAACTCCTTCAACAATCATAATAAGCATAGTTATAATATAATAATAATAATAATTTATTATATTATAGTTTTTTATATTATTACTATTATTGTTAATTAATTATTGTTTTTAATGCCCCATGTTTATAATATTAATGTCTTGGGTTTATTAATCCCTTGAGTCTAAAATATTAATTGCTTGGGTTTTCAATCCTTCAAGTTTCTATTATTGATCCCTTAGGTTTGTTAATCCCTTGGATCTATAATATTAATCTCTTTGGTTTATTATTATTATTGTTGGACACCTAATTCTAAATGGGTTAGTGTGGAAGCCGAATGGACAAGCAGTCCAAGGGACCTTGGGATGTGAATCCCAACGGTCACCAAATGTACTATAAATGTATATCAAATTGTTAATAAAATTGTACTGCATGTTTTATCTTTCTATTTGCTCTCGCTCCCCATGTGTGTTTAACATGGTATCAGAGCCATGATTTGTGGCCTGTTTATCTCTTAATAGAGCTCCCTTGAATAGTGCTGGCCATGTCTGTCATTTTTAATATGAAACGCTGGCCTGACATCTCAGAGCTGTTTTAATATGTAACGCTGGCCTGGCATCTCAGAACTGTTTTAATATGTAACGCTGGCCTGGCATCTCAGAGCTGTTTTAATATGTAACGCTCGTCCGACCTTCTTGAATGATTTTCTGGCCCGTTTGGAAGGCGGCTGATTCTCAGGCTTTGGTGATCTGTTTCGGTGGAGAGCATTCAATTCTTCCATGGGGATATTGTGGCCTTCTGGGTGTTCCATTCCTTCCCATAATGTTATGTGGGTCAATGGCCTAAATTCCTCGGCTTCCCACTGTTATTGTTGACAGTAGTGATGGTAGCTTTGCCTCTGAGGAAACCCACATAAAATTTTGGATCCATTCCATCCTGAGAAGATTTCAGCAGCCTGGGAGGGCTTATGTATTGCTAAAAGCTTCGATAATGCCGAGGTCAGGGCCGAAATTTGCAAGCGTGGACTCTCCTTCAACTGGTGGATGGCTTGAGAAACCTGTTGCATTGTTTTATGGGAATACCCTCTTTTAATTTTTAGAAAATAGAGAAAAAAAAAACCTGTTGAATCCATCGGCTTATTATTACAGGAATATATTCGGAAGTTTTAGATATGTGGGGATCAAATCACAAGGAGACTTCATAGGTCAAGGCGGGTTGAGCAACCGTTCATCATTTTCCCAAGTTGTCAACAACTTCTCTGGTCACTCGAATTTGAATACTACTGGCTCGTTCACTTGTTTCCCATTTGGTGAACCTAATGTGAAAGTTGATGAAGAGCACGGTGCCGCTATACCTTCTTCACGCTTTTTGGATTTCAATAATCAAGCTGACCATCGTTTAGTGGTATCGACCACTGGTTCTCGACAAGATTAAAGCCTGCAAAAGGTGGCCGTGACGCCCTAGCTCTCACACACCCAAAGGTATTGGCATTTACAGTCACCTCATTAAATCCACATGTGTCCACACCACAAGTAGAGAGGGAGAACAGCAATTTTTGGCGTAATTGCAAAGCGTAATGCACACTGCCTTTCCTTTTCCAACTCCGGGTCAACTTATTCGCAATTGGATCCTGAGCCACAGCTTCCGAAACGAAACGGGAGTCAGGGCTGCCTTATCGATAAAAGTAAAACCAGACAGCTTCGATATGCGATTGCAGCGCTATAATTAAATCGCATCATGTGGTATCATGTATTATGGTATTACCATTTGTTTGTGCACTCTCAACAGTTAAATGTTTGTGCACTCTCAAGAGTTAAACGTGGAGAAAATTTCATTCTCTGAATTAGTTGGAAAACTATACAGCAGAATTTCCATAATTATTGCATAATTGTATTATATATCGCAGACGAGATTTTAACACCATCGCTTCTCACGTGGAGAAATCATTTTATGACCATATGCCATTTACCAGGGGGTCAAAAGCTTCCACCATTTCAACGCAACATTTAAGCACTTTTCAGAGGATCATCTTTCATAAACAGTTCCCGGAATCATTTATTAGAAGGCTTTCGAGTTCAATTGTCTCAATTAAATCTGTATTCCATATCATACTTCTGTCACTTACTTTGACATCACCAAAGTTCTTCCAAGTTTCATCGATTAGGCATTATCAGGCAACGGTTTTTGTTTTTCACCAGGTCTGTATAGGTCAGCAACATTGTTGGTGCAAGCACGACTAAACACTATAATATCAAGAAGGGAGTTCGCACCAGGTTGATTAGTACCATGAACGGATGCATATGATGCCTTTCCAGAAGCTAATAATATATGTATAACGACATCAGGGTTATCACCTATGAGATTCACAAATCATCAGGACAAGGAATCGAACATCCCCCTTTGTTGTTAAAGACAGGTGAATGCAACAAATTTTGGACACCAGTGGTCGATGTTTTTAATTCTTCCAGTTAATTGAAGAAGTGAATAAACTTCAACAACAGAACTTAAAAAGCTTCACTAGTTTGGAAAATGGATAAAATTGGTGAAGTATTAAAGTTGCTAAATACTTTAATGCACTCCACAGTTCATGACAGAGTTCAAATTAGCAAAGATATTATATTTGATATTAGAACTTGTCTACAAAATGCACAGGAGAATATTGAGTTTTTGCAGCTTGAGACAAAGCTACAGCAAGAAGAATTAAAGCAGTGGAGTCATCATTTTGAACCTGTTTCTATTCAAAAGATTGAAACAGACTCCCATAAACAGCAAGTTAATAATGCAACAGTTGTACATGCAGATGGAGAAACTCAGTCTGCACTTCCCAAGCCCATCATTAGACCTTGGGAACAGCTTGTCCACAACAAGCACAGAACCGGTCTTGGTTATGACAAGGACTTGTCCTTTCATATCCCAGACTACTCA
>APFE030153101.1:94401-111337 GCA_000404065.3 Pinus taeda
GAATGGACAAGCAGTCCAAGGGACCTTGGGATGTGAATCCCAACGGTCACCAAATGTACTATAAATGTATATCAAATTGTTAATAAAATTGTACTGCATGTTTTATCTTTCTATTTGCTCTCGCTCCCCATGTGTGTTTAACAATTATTATTATTTAATCCCTAGGGTTCATAACAATGATCCCTTGGGTTTATAATATTGGCACAGTCTAACTCAGACAAAATATACTTTATCACCATAATTTGGCAAACAATTTCTAAGAAAAATGTGATTTTTGTTGTTTAAAATTCATTTTTGAATGCTTAAATGGAACACCCTAAAAGCTCAGGACACTCAAATTCTACAGAGTTAACAACTTAAACTTAAGTTTCCAAAAATCTCTGCCATATTTTGGTTAAAATTAACCACAAAAAAATGTTGTGAAAAAGGTCATTTCATCTATAAGTTAGACTATGCCTATAATATTAATCTCTTGGTTTTATTGTTATTATTAATTAATTTTTATTAATTGATTAAAATTAATTATTATTATTGTTATAAATTATTTAATATTATTAGTATGATTTATTAATATTAATATTTTAGTATTAATTAAATTTATATTATTATTATTATTATTAATTAATTATATTATTATTATTATTTAATAATAATTAATTATAGTGTAATAATAAATTGTGGATATAATTATAATAGAATAATAATATTATTTTATGATATAATATATATTTTTTTATATTATTACTATTATTGTTATATATTTATCAACATCAATCTTTTTTAACACATTGCATTTATTGGGGGTTCACCATTCGGATGATTTTGCAATTCAGAATGCGTATGAGGTCACCGTAGGGAGATGGTTGGGGTTTTCTTCGAGGGCTTACTCTAGCCTAATGACGAGCTCTTTTCTGATTATTGATGCTTTCCTTCATCTTTAACCTGGATTAGCGAGATTTGTACAGCTATGCTCTAAATAACTGGGTCAGCACTTGTATTTCTGGTCAGCACGCTCTCATAGTCTTTGTCATCCAACAGGCAGTGTCCGACCTCTGTCGGTATTAGGGATTCACTCAAAGCAACTCAGGTTGCATGAGGATGAGTTTTGATGCTCAGATGGATGATATAGTGGACTACACACCTGACCCATATGACAAGGTGCTCATCTAGAAGAAATTGCCACATCAGACTCTAGGGTTGGAACAGATTTTTCCATATGGATCCTCGGACACAAGGTTTTATTCATCTTTCCCTAATATTGGGGTTGATCATCAGCTACCCATTTCTATGGGTTCTCCATCACCGAGTCTCACCTATGATTTTCGGCATAATGTTGATATTTCGGTACCAGAGGCATATGAATGGTCAAGGGTGAAGGATTAAAGGATTTAGTATTGTTGGAATTTCCTTGGAGGCACCAAGATTTGTAGATAATTGTATTGGCCCTAATAGCCCTATTTTTAAATCGCTGCCTGTTGGGACTTATCCTGGTTTGTTTAATGATTTAGGGTTTTCTAGAGATGGGGTAGTCAAAGTTAAGGGGTGCTTTGGATCTGATGTGGTAGATGGTGGGCTGAATGGTTTGGGGCCTTCTTCAGAAGTTGTTGTTCCTAGTCAGGGATTAGGGCTTACTCAACAAGTGGCCGTCTCTGAGGAAGCGAGGTCTGTGGACATATTCGATGTCTTAGGGAACTATAATATTGGGGTTTTAGCGGGATTCTCACCCACTACAGTAGGGGAATCCCCCCATGTTGACTCTCTATCTGATTTATTTTCATAAATGTTTAACAAATATAAATTGGTAGATATATACATGGCTAGGATAAGGCCAACATGGAGGAATCAGAGAGTTGGTGAAGCCATGATTACTTGGAGACTAGACTGATTCTTGGTTCGAGAAGAACTAATACAACAAATTCCCCTTTTTAGACAATGGGTAGGGGCGAGAGGCATTTCTGATCATTAGCATGTCTATTTGGAGATGTCTGGAAACTTCAACAAGCTAAGGGCCCCCTTTAAGTTTAATGTGAGCTAGTTGAAGGAGGAGGAGTTCCAATCTTTGGTTCAAGATACATGGAGATTGTGTTCCATTAGGGGAAGATCTTTCTGTGGCCAGTCATTTGGCAGATAAATTACAGAGGTTAAAGAAGAAGACTATTGAGTGGGCTAGGAATAAAAAGTTGAAGGATGAGGAGTCTCTGAAACATATTGAATCAGAATTAAAGCTTTTAGAATAGCCTGGAGGAGGTGGATATGTATATGTTAAAGAAAATTTGTATGTTATCCAACTAGAAGCAGTAAGAAGAATATTATTAGAAGCTAGAGAGGAATATTGGAGGCTCAGGAGGAGATTTATTTGGTTACAAGTAAGAGATGAACATACAATTTGTTTTCAACAATTTGCCAAGGGTAGGAACGCCATCAACACCATTTGGTCACTAGAAAATGATAATGGAGTGAAAGTATCAAATTTTAGGGCCCTTGCAAGTATGGGCTCTTAGCATTTTAGAAATATCTTCTCAACCCCTAGACATTCTACCTTAATTGAAATAATTCAGATTGCTAGACTCTTCCCTCGATTTGTAGATGAAGACAATAATGAAGAGATTATGGCCCTGATTAATTTAGGATAATTTAAAGGGATTTTATAATGGATCAAGAAGGACAAAAGCTTGGGGTGTGATGGATGTTCGGTTGAATTTTTTCTGGGCTTCTATGAACTGATTGGGTCAGATTTTATGAAAGTTGTTGAGGAATTCATAACCTCTAGTAAAATGTATGATGCCTTCAACACATCCTTCATTGCTCTCATCCCTAAGACAAATTATCTGAAATCATTACATGACTTTAGACCAATCTCACTATGTAATTGTATTTACAAAATCATAGCTAAAATCATAACCAACAAGATTAGACCCATCCTATTTCAACACATATCTAATGAGAAATTTTCCTTCCTAGACAACAGACAAATTCATGAGGCTATAAGTGTTGCGCAAGAGGGCTTACACAGTTTGAAAATCAAAAAATGGAAAGGCATGATATTGAATATTGACTTATGAAGGCTTTCGATAAAGTTAATTGGCTCTATATCTTTATATTGCTCACTTACCTTAATATTAACATCAACTTCATAAATTGGATAATGTGTTGCATTTCCTCCATGCCCTTTGCAGTATTAATAAATGGAGTAGCACTGTATTTCTTCCATGCAGAAAGGGGTTTACACCAAGGATGTCCTCTATCGCCTCTAGTTTTCCTTTTGATCATGGAACGCCTCAACAGGATGGTTATGGAAGCTAAGAGAAGGGGGAATCGGATCGAGTCTCCGATGGAAAATGTCATCAACTTAACTCATCTGCTCTTCATTGACGATGTCCTCATTTTCTTGGATGGTTGTTGTTGTGACACTATATCATTTATAAGTATCCTAAATTTATTCTGTAAAGCTACAAGAATGGAGGCTAATCATTTGAAATCAACATTATTTGCTACATGATGTTCTAAAGAAGAGATATCTTTCACACTTGAACAATTCCCATTCCAACATACCAACTTTGAAGAAGACCTAAAATATTTGGGATTTCAACTAAAACATAATGACTATATAATAGCAGATTGGATGTGGTTAGTCGCCAAGATTGAAAAGAGGCTTAACTCATGGTATCACAAGTGGTTATCGTGTGCTAAAAAACTAGTAGTCACCAAATATGTATTAGAATCCATCTTTATTGATGTAGGAGCATCGACAAAATTTTATAAACTTTATTTGATATATATATTTTTTTTGAGGAAGCTGGATTCCTCATGTAATTATTTTAATTTTGTAATAATTAGTTGGACTTTAGAAACATTATCATCAAATATTATGGATTAGGTAGACAAAAAAAGAAAAAAAGTAGTCTTCATTTTGATTTTTCCAAATTAGTTACTAAAATAATGGGTCTTATCCACTTATTATGGATCATGATCCTATTTTAGATTTAGAATGATTTTTATAAATTAGTAAGTATGTGGAGAACTAGAGAAGGATTGGAAGTATGAGTGTAAGAGGAGAAGAAATCTAATTCATTCCTTTATGAATCCTCTATTGATTCGTGGAAGAAAAAAAAATCTTTTAATATATTTTTCAAGATATGATATTATTTTGGTTTGGGTGGAGTATTGCAAATGAATGTACATGCATCATACTTATTGATTTGATGCATATTCCAAGTAACCATTTTGATGCTCTGTAAAATTCATGTGTGAGTGTGGGGGAGGTGTGGAGTATGAGTAAATGGGAAATGATAGTGAGGCTAATATTATATTGTAATTATTTTGATCTTAAATGAATTATATATGACTTTTGAGTGTAATTGTTGTGTGGGTTTTTAAATTTGTGGTTTAGAATTTGTAGATAGTTGTAGCTTACATCATTTCTGGTATCATAGTAGCAACAATAGTTTTGGTAGAAGGAAGAGAAGTAGCAAGAGGGGCAAATCGAGGAGCACGAGCGAGCAGGCCTACAACAAATGTGGCTTTGCAGGAAGAATTGTGGAGACTTCATGAGAGGATGCAAGCCATGGAATCTACAAGAAAAATTGGAACTGACATGGGAGATGTCCATGATGTTGAAGAAGAGGATTCTAGTGAGGAAGAAGTAGAGGAGACACTAGAGAAGAAAATGTTGTCTACCAAGCCAAAAATGGAAGTACCATTATATGAAGGTAACTTGAATGTTGATGAGTTAATGGATTGGATACATGCATTAGATAGATACTTTGATTATTAGGATGTTGACAAGGATAAGTAATTCAAGTATGCATTGACTAGAATTAAAGGACATGCACCCCTATCATGGGACGAGGTACAAGTTGAACGAAAGAGGAAAGGAAAATCCAAAATTAAAGATTGGGATAGGATGGTGGCGAAACTTAAAGGTAATTTTTTACCTAGAGATTATTGTATTAATATTTTTAAGCAATTGCAAAACCTTAAATAAAGGAATATGACTGTTAAAAAATACACTGAGGAATTTTACAAATTAAACATTAGGGCTAGACATGTAGAAGAGAATGATGAAAAAGTTGCAAGGTACATTACTAGTTTAAGGTTTGAGATTCAAGATGAAATTAACTTGTTGCCTTTGAAAATTGTGGAAGATGCATATCAAGTAGCTTCGACAACAGAAGAGAAGATTGCCCAGAAACAAAAACTGAGGAGTAGAGGAAGAAGTCATGTAAAGGATAAAGGACAAACCAACAAACAAGGATTTCAGCCTCCAAAGGAAGAAGAAGGAATTCATACTATTTAAATGCCAAGAGAAAGTGATTTCAGAGGAAGGAGATCATTTTCCAGAGGCAAAGCTCGAGGAAGAGATTATCAAACCAAATGTTTCAATTGTGAACAATTAGAACACATGTCTTGGGAATGTCCTAATCATAGATCAACAAGCCAACAAGGTGCTCATGTGACAAAGGCAAAGGAGGACGATAAATACCAAGTTGTAGTTGTAAATGCTCCTAAGGAAGGTGAATATTTGTTATTAATCAGAGTGTTGATCCAGGAAAAAAAAGGACCAAAGAACCAACTCAAAGGAGGAGTATGTTAAAAACTATGTGTAAGTCCAAAGGTAAGTGTTGAAAACTTGTGATTGATAGTGGTAACACGAATAATCTAGTCTCTGTTGAAATGGTAGAAAAGTTAAACTTAAAGAAGACATCACATCCTACACCTTATAAGGTATCTTGGTTACAAAAGGGTCATCAAGTTTTGGTTACTGATCAATGCAAGGTATAATTTCAAATTGGAAGTTATAAAGATGAAATTGTGTGTGATGTCTTGCCAATGGATGTTTTCCATATTCTACTAGGAAGGCCTTGGCAATCTGACAGGGACGTAATACATAATGGGAACCAAAACACTTATAGTTTTGAGAAGGATGGGAAATTGTATACACTTCTACCATTAAAGGATGCAAGCACTAATCATGTGTTAATGTTGGATAACAAAGAATTTTTTAGGATTAAGAAAAATGCAAGGAATGTGAATCAGTAATTGAGGTAAATCACTTGTTTCCAGAAAAGTAAGAATTGTTCAATGAATAACAGAATATGATAATCAATTAAATGTTTATGGTAGAAAATATAGATCAACCAATAATATCCATGCTAGAAATGGTTATGAATGAGGATATTTTAATAAATGAACAATAAAAGAATGTCAAGGAGAAGGTTTCTTTGGAAATCAGTGAGAAGTTAATGTGTGGAAATCTCCAAATTCCATATGAAGGCAACCATAATGAAGAATCTTTTGGACAAGAAATGGAAGCGGTCAACAAAGAAAGTACTTGGGGAACCATAAAGAAAAAATTTCAAATTAATTTTGACATGTTTGTTTCATGTGCAAGAAAGATGGTTTCAAGTGTACAAGTTCAGGTCTTTCAAAAGAAGTTCCTGAAGGAATTAGCCAAAAAAATTGAGAGAGCTAAGTTTCCAAGAGCATACCAAAATAGACTTCATTTGTTTAATGGAGAATCTTGGGATGTTGGAGGACATTTAATTCATTATGAAAAATTTCAGCCAAAGACAAGCTACATAAAATAGTTAAAGATATATTGGACATGAGTCGAGGAATATTTTGTTCTTCGGGAGTCTGATGCAGGAACATCGACAAAATTTTATAAACTTTATTAGATATTTTTTTTAGGAAGTAGGAATCCTCATGTAATGATTTTAATTTCATAATAATTAGTTGGACTCTAGAAACATTATCATTGAATATTATGGATTAGGCTAGAGAAAAATAAAAGAAAAGTAGTCTTAGTTTTGATTTTTCCAAATTAGTTACTAAAATAAAGGGTCTTATCCACTTATTATGGATTTTTCTCCGATTTTAGATTTAGAATGATTTTTATAAATTAGTAAGTATGTGGAGAATTAGATAAGGATTGGAAGTATGAGTGTAAGAGGAGGATAAATTTAATTCATTCCATTATGAATCCTCTCTTGATTCATGGAATGAAATATATATTAATATATTGTAATATATTTTCAAATATATGATATTATTTTGGTTTTAATGGAGTATTGCAAATGAATGTACATGCATCATACTTATTGATTTGATGCATATTCCAAGCAACCATTTTGATGCTCTATAATATTTATGTGTGAGTGTGGGAGAGGTGTGGAGTATGAGTAAATGGCCAATGATAACGAGGCCAATATTATATTGTAAATATTTTGATCTTAAATGAATTATATCTGAGTTTTGCGTGTAATTGTTGTGGGGGTTTTTTAATTTTTGGATTAGAATTTGCAAGCAATTGCAACTTGCATCACCTATCTATTGGATGGCATTGTCATGGATTCCCAAAGGCATCCTGAATAGGATTCAAAAATGTTGTTGCAGTTTCTTATGGAGAGGGATAAAAGATGGCAGAACTTTCACATGGGTCAGATGGGACATAAGTTTCCCTTCCCAAAAAATAGGGAGGATGGGGTATCAAAAATCTTTTTTATTTCTCAGAGGCACTTTTTGCCAAAGGTGGTTGGGTATTATTGTCTTCCAATTGCTTATGGACATAGGTGGTTACAAATAAGTATATTCATCTGCTCATTGTGAATCAATGGATCTGACTACAAAACAAGAGCAGAAACCAAGTCTCCACAATATGGAAATCCATTCTTGACACGTTTTACATCATTGGTTCAAGTCTTGCATGGAAAATTGGTACAAGATCAAGTTAAGTATACCATTAGCTAGATTGTTGATCCAAACAACACCTCAATCTGGGGTCAGCGATGGTTGATGGCTCAAGCCCTAGATATACCTATACAATGGAACCAAGTGTTGGACCTCAGAAGACAACTTTTCTCACTTCTTTCTCTTGTTTTCCATAAAAGATAGATCCCCATCACTGATAAATAATAGATTTTGTCTCAAGGGGAACATTAAATGATTGACATGTTATAATTTTATGTTTTCTCTATTTGAAATAAGTTTTTGAAAATTAGCTACGAAACGCAACCTATTTTGTAGCTAACCGTGTGTTCCGTAGCTAATTCCATGGTTGAACAGGTTACAGGTGTGAAACGAAGAAACCGTCCACATGGGCATCTCTGGAATCATCTCGACATGGATCCTATCCTAGTCAACCAGCCCAGATCAACAAAAAAATCCAGCTCAAGACCACAGTCAAAGTTGGAGTCAAGCGTATGAAACTTGGAAGCAATGGGACTCTTTGTCAACCCTTTCGTGGTTAATTAATAAATCCAACAGGTCTATTGAAGCATTAAACTCGGATCAGCCACCTATGTCAATGGTTCTGTGCAACCAACTTGTTCGAATTCAAGTCACCTGTAGCTGATCAAACATTTACACACAGTGGTTATAATACGTGTAGACCACCTATAGCTAATTTTCCTCAAAATACAGTTATGAATATTTTCTTTTAAATACCAGTTGAATAAGACTGGAAGGAGTTCCAAGTTTTTGATGTATTAAGTTTAAACTTATGAGCTCTGTAATTTTGGACTTTTGTTCCTATTTTATAATACAAAGTCGTGTGTTGACTAATGATCATTTGAAGGAGCATTTTGAATTAAGTTAGCAGCTCAACCTAGTCAGTTGCAGAGGGCCCCTATGCTGAAGGAGGTTTTCTTTTCATTTGTTTTCTTCTTTATGTTTAGTTTTAAATTCCTTATTTTCTTTTAGCATTGTTTATAACTAAGGTTGATTTCTTATAGTTTGATTCCTTTTAGTTTTAATCAGTAGCATAATGTTAGAATTCAATTATGCAGTCTTGTTTCTCCAATCCATTTGATAAAGGAAATGACTTTGTTTCTAAACAGAGTAAGGTTGAAAGTAATGAGGATGCGTTGTTGATTAGTTTACTCACTGTTTTTGTTATTTACTTCCTAGTTCAGGTTCTCAATGCACTGTATTAATGAATGTTTTTGGTCACTATTTCAAGCTAATATCCATCCTAAACTAAATGGTTAAGCAATCACTTTACATAAGGGTTGAAACCAATCAGTTACCTTTTGCATGTTTTTATTTAGTTTATTTTCTAGATCACGAAGTACAAAAGTTGATTGATTTCCATCTTAAGGAGGTTATCCTTCAAAATTAAAGGTTAAGTTAACTAGAAGTACTTCAGTTAATTTCATTCTCTGTATTTATTTCAACATGACTTACAACCATACCTTCTAGTTTTAAGAATTATTCATGAATTAGGATTAGATGAGAAGATAGGATAAATGCTTTCTTTTTCCTTCTTTTAACTTAGATTTTGACTAGTTTGAAGCTCTTGGTTCACCTTTAGGAAATTTAGATTTGATTTCTCATAGTTCAAATTGTACATCATTAGGAATCAAAGCACAGAAACCCCCAAAACAATATAAAATACAAAACAACGAAGTAAGAAGGGTTAACTAGCACATACAGTGCACTACACTTCATCAGCTTACGAGCCTCGGTTGATAAATTATGCAAAGCAATTTAGGACACTAAACTGACTAAACACCAAGCCTAGAGAATTTACACTTGGGCCCTATCCACATCTCACATAAGGCTATAGGATAGGGAGGAAGAACTCCTCCAGATAAAATCGAAGTTGGGATATTATAATCTAAAGGAAGGCTATTTATAAATTCAAGTGAACAAAGATCTCGAGGAGCATAAGTGGAGGTGGAAGTATACCTGGAAGCTGAACAGTCAAGGTAAAACTAGAATCTTTATTTGGTGCCTCTTGGATTAGGATATTATTAGCCATCCATCTTTAAAGATGCCAAAGAATAAGTCAGGAGGTGTGACAGCTGCCAAAGGGTAGGGAAACCTGCTCCTTCAAATGAAATGCCACTGCAAATTCAGATACTCATTGAACCTTTTGAAAAATGTGCCTTAGATTTTGTTGAGCCAATTAATCCTTCATCTAAGAAAACGAAGTATATATTGGTATGCATTAATTATGTCACTAAATGGGTAGAGGCCAAAGCATTACCTTTTGCTAATGAAAAATCTGTAGTTAATTTTCTTTTTGAGGACATCTTCACTCGTTTTGGTGTTCCAAGAGAAATTGTGACAGATTAGGGATCTCAATTTACATCTAAAATGGTGAAGGGTCTTGTGGAAGATTACAAGATCAAACATAGGAAATCTACTCCCTATCATCCACAAAAAAATGGTCAAGTTGAATCTACAAATAAGGTGATTGAAGGAATTATCACTAACACTATGCATCTACATAGAAGAGATTGGGCAAAAAGGCTTCTTGAAGCCTTATGGGCTTATAGAACTACATGGAGGAACACAACAGGACATATGCCCTATGAACTTGTTTATGGGAAACAAGCCTTGTTCCCTATAGAGTTTCAAATCAAAACCTTCAAGATGGCAGTCCAATTGGGATTGGATTTATCAGAGGCACAGAAACATAGATTGGAGCAACTCAATGAACTTGATGAAATCAAGCAAGATGCAGTCCAAAGAACCAGTATATTCCAACAACAGAGGGATAAATGGCATAATAAATATATTAAGGAGAAGAAGTTTCAAGCAGGAGATTGGGCATTGTTGTTCAATTCAAAGTTCAAAGATTTTCAAGGGAAGTTTCAAACTCATTGACTTGGGCCATATGAGATTGAAGAAGTCTTTAATAACGAAGTAGTAAAGATAAGGACGATAGATGGAAGCAAAATACCTCTTCTTGTGAATGGTCATTGATTGAAGATATATCAAAACCAGTTTCAAGAGAGGATTTCATTAATATTTTCCAGGATAACTCTAAAATGAAGCTAGTGAAGAAGAATTCTTCTTCTCCACTAACTTAGTCTTTATTTTTCCTAAAAAAAAATGAAAAAAAAAATGTATGAGGTTGAAAACCAATCATTGATTGGCATCCTTATACAGAAAATACAGGGTGAAAATCAGAAATTTCTGACATCCTATATTTTCCATTTCATTTTTGTAATAAGTAGTGACAAAAAGCTACATTCATTTACAGTTTAGAGTCTGCAAATTCATCATCTCATTCTGTCTTCATTTTTTTTTTATAGTTCCACTTCATCTCACTGTCATATTTCATTTACCATTTTTTTTTTCAGTTTTACCCTATTTCACCCTATTTTTCATTTTATCTTACATCTCATTCCATCTCACTGTCATAACTCATTTCCATTTTATTTTTACATCCATATCCATAATCCATATTTCGCTTTTACTTCTTTTCACATTCTACAACTGATTCCATTCCGCAGATAATTCCATTCCGCAGCTAATCTGATTCTGCGGCTACAACTTACTTATTAGCTCTGGCACAATTGTACAACTCACAAATAAATCATTAATGCAGGGAAATTGAAGAATCAAGTTTTGGAGACCAACCATGCTCAAAGTACCTATGGATCAACACCAAAAGAATTATCAAGAAAAAGCTTAAGTTCTAAAGGTAAAATTCAAATTTATTTCAAACAAAAAGTCATAAACATAAGTCATGTATAATATGAATGATCATATGTCTCCTTTACAAATCATCATTTGATTTGATCGCCGCTTCATGATACCACATCTCTGCCACATCTTCCACGTTCAATACCAAATGGTATATAATGATTTCATCATACCACACCTTCGCTACGTTCTCCATACTCTGTACTTAGACGGTCTCTAATAACTCCATCTGTTAACGGTCAAAACTACGATGTGACCAACGTATTCACGTCTCTTCAAACCCTCACCGTCTACTTATTCCACGCAAACCCGTAGTTCTTTTTCACCATACCCATAGTCAGTCCACTTCATAGACCATGAGACTAATTCTAAAGGTTAGAAAATTCTACAAAACAGAGACCATGGGACTCATTGTCAAGGCAGAGCCTGTAGGGGAAAAGTTTATGGAAGGGTACCCACAACTCAATGAGATGCTACAGAAGGCTGGATGGCTCAATTTCATTAAAAATTTTGATGGATATCACAAGGAGATCACAAAATCTTTTGCTAGATCATTCGATGGTACAGAAGTAGAGATTGGAGACATTAAGTTTGCAGTAACAGAATCTTACATAGTAGAGGCTACAAAACTGCTAAGACTTGGTAGAGATGGTTCAAAAACAAAGAATTTCATAGTGAATCAGGGAAGGTAATCCTAAGGAACCCAGGTATGGATGTCACTGTGTTTAGAAAAGGAATTCCTATTTTAGCACTTAAAAATAAATGGAGAAGCATGCTTTTGATATTACAAAAATTTATTACCTGTGAGGCCCATCGAATGGTCAAGTGCAATTTGCACTTGACCACACTTGAACATGACCCAAATTGCACATGACCCTTCCTCCCATTGACCTTGATCCTTGACCTTCGGCCATCGACCTTTGGCCTTCGACCTTCAGCCTTGATGGGGCCCCATCCTTGAGCCTTTGGCTCTCCTTGATCCTTGACCTTTGGTATTCAACCATCATTTCACTTTTTGGTTTTAGACGGCTCTTTTTGGGCCATTTTCATTGGCCCTTCGGCCTTGATCCTTTAGCCCCATTGGGGTTTCTTGTGCCTTCAGCCTTCATTTTGGACCTCCTTTGGGGATGCCCCTTATCTTTCATCAAACTGAAGATTGGCTTCAGCAAGTGGTATATCCTTTTGTAAGATTCAGATGCATGTATGTTTATCATATACACTTATTGATGAACTTTCTAGAAAATGGAAACGTCAACCTCCCTTTCTTCCTTCTAAACAGTCTAAGGAGGATGGCTTCAAATGTACAAAAGAAAATAGAATTGATAGACACAACCATGTACCATCATGGGTTGGTAAAAATACTGGTTGAGTTTCATCTGAAAAGAATAGGAGATACTTGGGAAAACTTCCTGATAAGAAACTATTTCCAAGAGGCACCAGAATCACCTGAAGAGGGTAATGTCAAAAGGAGTGAGAGGAAAAAGACTAGTATGACCATTCAAAGCAAACCTGAGTCCTCCACACAGAAAAATGATGAAGAGCAAGTCTCTGAGAAAGAGATCAGGGAGTAGATCAAGCAAAAAGGAAAGATAAAAAAAGAAAGTTGGAGGAATTACTGAGAACAAACCTAAATATTCATTACAACAAGATGACGAACAACTAATCTCTAAAAAATTGACAGAGATTAGGAAACAAATTAAGAGGAAGGAAAAGATAGGAAAGGAGAAAAAGGGTACAAAGGAGGAGAACATAAACCCCCTACAACTTAGAAGGAGCTCTAGACTCTGAGGTATGGTAAAGAAGGTATCATCAAAGGGAACATAGTTCATAAATCTAGAAGAAGAAACTCCAATACCATCTCCTGATAATGTTCCATTTACATACAGTCCTCAAAACTCTCCTAAACAGTATTTTGAAGGCAGCCCCAGCAGAGGATCCCTAGGCATAGACCCAGTGTAGCAAAAAAATTATGATTACATAGAATCACTGAAAAACAAAAGTGCCTCAATGGATCCAAGATCCTCAGCCAATCCAGAACAACCTGTCAATCCACAAGAACCTCTAACTAATCTCTCAAACAGGAAATCTATGAGTTAGAAATATTGAAGAGGCATATCAAGAAAGAAAATGAAACCCTGAAGGAACAAAGCAAATTGGATAAATCATTCATGATAATACAATATTGCACCTAGGGCTATGGTACAAGAAGAATAAGAAGTTGAAGAGGAAGAATAGAAACTTGAACAAAACAGTCATCAACCTTAAATACATAGTTCTCATGAAGAAACCCAGGATGGCAGTCACTTCAAAGAGGAGCAAGAGAAGAAAGTTAGATGTACTAGCAAAGGTATCTGAGCAGATGCAATAGGAAAGAGGAGTTCATAGTTTTGGCAAAATTTCATGGGGACATGCAATGATTTTGCAGTGGGGGCATGTTGGACCTTAGAACTACTCTCTCTTTAACAACTTTTCTCACTTCTTTCTCTTGTTTTCCATAAAATACAGATCCCCATCACAGATAAATAATAGATTTTGTCTCAAGGAGGACATTAAATGATTGACATGTTATAATTTTATGTTTTTTTCTATTTGAAATAAGCTTTTGCAAATTAGCTATGAAACGTATCCTATTCTGTAGCTAACCATGTGTTCCGTAGCTACTTCCATGGTTGAACATTTTATAGGTGTCAAACGAAGAAACCGGCCACATGGGCATCTCTAGAATCGTCTCGACACGGATACTATCCTAGTCACCCAACCTAGATTGACAAAAAAATCCAACTCAAGACCACAGTCAAAGGTGGAGTCAAATGTATGAAACCCAGAAACAACAAGACTCTTTGTCTACCCTTTCATGGTTAATTAATAAATCCAACAAATCTATTGAAGCATTAAACTCGGATCATCCACTTGTGTCAACGGTTCTATGAAACCACCTTGTTTGAATTCAAGTCACCTATAGCTGATCAAACATTTCCGCAGACTGGTTGTAATACGTGTAGACCAACTGTAGCTAATTTTCCTCAAAAGACAGTTATGAATATTTTCTTTTAAATACCAGTTGAACAGGACTAGAAGGAGTTCGAAGTTTTTGATGTATTAAGTTTAAACTTATCAGCTCTGTAATTTTGGACTTTTGTTCCTATCTTATAATACAAAGTTGTGTGTTGACTGATGATCATTTGAAGGAGAATTTTGAATTAAGTTAGCAGCTCAACCTAGTTAGTTGCAGAGGGCCCCTATGCTAAAGGAGGTTTTCTTCTTTCTGTTCAGTTTTAAATTTCTCATTTGCTTTTAACAGTGTTTATAACTTAGGTTGATTTCTTATAGTTTGATTTCTTTTAGTTTTAATCAGTAGCATAATGTTAGAATTCAATTATGTAGTCTTGTTTCTCCAATCCATTTCATAAAGGAAACGACTTTGTTTCTAAATAGAGTAAGGTTGAAAGTAATGAGGGTGTGTTGTTGATTAGTTTACTCACTGTTTTTGTTATTTACTTCCTAGTTCAGGTTGTCAATGCACTGTACTAATGAATGTTTTTGGTCACCATTTCAAGTTGATATCCATCCTAAACTAAATGGTTAAGCATTCACTTTACATAAGGGTTGAAACCAATCAGTTACCTTCTGCATGTTTTTATTTAGTTTCTTTTCTAGATCACAAAGTATAGAAGTTGCTTGAATTCCATCTTAAGGAGGTTATCCTTCAGCATTAGGGGTTAAGGTAACTAGAAGTACTTTAGTTAATTTCATTCTCTGTATTTATTCAACATGACTTACAACTTTACCTTCTAGTTTTAAGAATTATTCATGAATTAGGATTAGATGAGAAGATAGGGTAGATGCTCTGTTTTTCCTTCTTTTAGCTTAGATTTTGACTAGTTTTAAGCTCTTGGTTCACCTTTAGGAAATTTTGATTCGATTTCTCATAGTTCAAATTGTACATCATTAGGAATCAAAGAACAAAAACCCCCAAAACAATATAGAATACAAAACAACGAAGTAAGAAGGGTTAACTAGCACATACAGTGCACTATACTTCATCAACTTACAAGCCTCGATTGATAATTTATGCAAAGCAATTTAGTACACTAAATTGACTAAACACCAAGCCTGGAGAATTTACACTTGGGCCTTATCCACATCTCACATAAGGCTATAGGATAGGGAGGAAGAACTCCTCCAGATATAATCGAAGTTGGGACTGAAGGAAGACTATTTATAAATTCAAGAGAAAAAAGTTCCCGAGGAGCATAAGTGGAGGTGGAAGTATACCTGGAAGCTGAAGAGTCAAGGTAAAACTAGACTCTTTATTTGGTGTCTCTTGGAAAATAAAATTTCAACAGGTGACAATCTTAAAAGGAGATATTTTCACGAACCTGCCTAGTGTGCAATTTGTCTCTACGTAAAGGAATTTGTTGATTATTTCTTCATCACCTATCCCTTTTCTGTTACTGTCTGGAATCTCACTTATCAAGCTTTAGATATTAATACTAGATGGGGTGGTGATATTTATAATGTTGTCTAGAATAGATGGTGGAACGAACCCTCCCTTGATAAATTAAATAATTTGCCTCTTCTGCTTTGTTGGGGGATTTGGCTTAATAGATGAAATCACAAGATCTTCTTAGATGTATATTATCCACCTGATCTCATCAGTGCATAGATCCTTGCTATATACAATTTACTACCTGATGAAGATCTAAGGACCAGACCTCACATTTTCCTCCCTAAATCTATCGATCAATCCACACCTTGGGCATATTTTGACGCAATCACACAAAATGAGCGGTGTGGAGGATGGGAAATTTTGTATCTCAATAACAATCATTATTACAAATTGCAACTTGTTTTGGGTTCTTGCGTGAACAATTTCTCCAAATTATATACCTAAAATTACTTCTGCATTTTGCTCATGAAAAGGGATCCCAACAACTTTAAGTTTTTAGTGACTCTCATGTTGTTATTGATTGGTTCAATCTTCGTACTACATGTCACTCGCACACACTCATGACATTATTGGAGCAGGTTATCTTGATAAAAGCATAATTTGAAGTTATTACCTTTTGTCACATTTACAAGGAAAGGAACATTTTTTCCAATCAACTTTCCAAGGAGAGCGCATAGGACACTTGTGGGACATGTTTGATTATTGAACATATTGGTGATGAGCACTACCAATATTATCATCGCCCTTTTGTAGATCTCCAGTCGTCTGATCCAGGAACAGATAGATACTCTTTTTATTTATATTGGCATATCACACACTCTGCCAGGGAACACAAATTTTGACAGTGTTATAGTTTTGTTCATGGATAGCGATATTTATCAGTAGTTTTGTAGTTATATTAGACATTGAACAATTACATTATAATATTTTTTGATAGACTTATGCATGGTTGTATCACTCAAATGTTTCTTGAGTGATTAAACAATCACAATTTTGACATGCCATATGCATCTACAACATGTAATTTTCACTATTTCAATAATGGAAATT